>VXCM01000771.1:16415-81458 GCA_014773175.1 Lucifuga dentata
CCCCCACATCCTGTCTTCCACGCGACAGGCCTGCTCCTCACTGCACCCATATTAGGGCATTCTCTCTCTCTCTCTCTCTCTCTTGCTCTCTCATATTTACAACACACACACACACACACACACAGGTTTCTGAGTGATTCAGTCTGGTTTATTGTTAATAAAGGGGCAAACTCAACAGCTGTCATCTTGCTCAATGCGTACACTGCCCGTGCACAAAATGTGTGTGTGCGTGTGTGTGTCTGCTTATATGTATATATTTGTAATACAGTATGTATTTGCTCATCAGTTGAACTTTATATATCTGTAAATATTTCTCGAACCAATATGGCTCTACTTTTCTCCTTTTCCATTCATTCATTATTCCATCACTGTAAATGAAAAAAAAAAACTACTTTGGAGATGATATTTTATCAAAAAAAACTGCCATCACACACACACAGGAAGTTCAAAGGTCAGATTCTGTATTACGTATTGGGTCCTGGTCTGTATTCTGTGCTGTGTTCTGCTTCGTACCTTCCGTAACCTTCCTCTCAGACCGTTTGAGATCATTATCCTGATGACCATCTTCGCCAACTGTGTGGCCTTAGCCGTCTACATCCCCTTCCCTGAAGATGACTCCAACGCCACCAACTCCAACCTGGTGAGTACTCCATAAACGCTTTGTACTTGAATACACTTGCTTCTTGTTTAGCTGAAGAGTTGTTAGTTGAGGTAACTGGCTGGGTCATTTTGCTATTTTGCTGCTGTCTGACGCCTCTGGGATGGAAAGTAGATCTGGACTTGCATGTTACAGGTTTATTGAGAGATTAGTTTGTCATTCATAAAGTTCCAGCTGATTTCACTGTGTGGTTTGCTGTCATGGAGCAAAGAAAGAAGGACCGGAACACAGAAAGGGAACAAGCAAATAGAAATCAGGAAGGAAGGAAGACTCTGCTCTGTCAATAAGCCACTGATTAGGAATAAAATGGAGGCTTTGAGTTATTTTGACAGACACAGAAAGAATCATTTTCTTGTGGGCAGCAGAAATATTTGGCCAAGAATTAAAAACAGAGTTTCGATTGAGTAATTGTGAACTGTTGTGGTGGAACGACTCGAGTTGTTTTGATTTGAACGGTACCTTGAAGATGTGGTCGCTGAAATGTCATGTGGTCTAATGAACCAAATGTACTGTAACTCAGTATTTTTCAAAGTAAACAAGAACTTCTTACAAAACAAGTCGTTTGCTTCAAAATCTAATCACATCCATGTGGCAGCGCACAAACGACTGTGTGTGTGCTTGTGTGTGTGTGTGTCATCTTGCAGCTGTCTCCCAGTGTATGAGGGTGAGGATGAGATGATAATCCCTCCCAGGCCAGATGACACCTGTCACTCTTTGTTTTTTCTCTCTTTCTGTAAAAATGATGTTGAATGATATTGTCACATTTATGAATGCTTGGGAGGTTTTGGTGGATCATAATTGTCAGGTTGCTTATGAATCATGTGTGAGTTTGTGCATGTCCTGCATGTCACATGTCATCATGTCCATGTCACATGAGCTAATTGCTGATTTAGACAAATTTGTTAGATTTCCGGAGTCTAGCTGTCACATGTTCTGCAGAGATTTTGAATTTGACCAGAGCCAAGTGATATTATCTGTCCAGCACAGATGTGTCTTTGATTATGTCTTTCATCCATTTACATCTGTGATCAGATTTACATTGTCACCTGTTCTTGATATGAATATCTAAGGGTGTATTTTAGAGGGTAGATAGAGAGGTTATAGATATTAGCTATGTTATGTGCAAGAGAGTGCTAGGCAGTATGTGTTATTCTATTTCTATTCTTTTTCTGCCTCATTCAGCTAGAAAAAAAAGAGCATTCAGGCATGATTTTCAGTCTGATCATGGGTTTTCATAGCTATTCTGCAAAAAAAGCTGCAGTAGACACTTTATTAGGGGTCAACAAATGTCTTCGTACCCTTGTACAGACATGTTATGCCCATTTGATCCAGATTTTGTCCAAGTGGCATTTGTGTGAAAATGTCCTCTTGCCGTATATGTGATCTAGTTGAGCCGTTGTACTGTACCATAAAAAATTTTGAAAATCTAACCTAATACCTCAAACTTTGGCCTCATAATCAACCTATTCTGAATTTCTATTCTTTAGGGTAATTAGGCCTCTACAGTTAATGAACAGATAGAACACACACAGACTCACAAACACACACTCCACCACCACAGCTGTGGTCCATTAGTTTTATCACCTTCTGTCAGACAGGAAGCAGCGTGCAGATGGATCAGAGGCTTAAATATATGGTTGAACTACTGCTTGTATCTGTTTGAGTGGAAGGAACAGACTGATTTCAAGACTCAGTGAACAATCAGTACTGTTTCACAGAATAACCATTATCTTTTCAGACAATAAATAGCCCCAAGATGACTAGAATCCATGTTAATTTTCATTGCTGATTAGTCAGATTCTCCACAGCAAGGCTCAGGTGCACTTGAAATTTCCTGGTTAGAGGTTTAGCGTTTTTACTCAAGGACACTGTTTGAGAATATTAAGTGTTCATGGAGCCTGTAGAAGATTGACCCTGTGACCTCAGTAAAAACCCTTCTGAATAACCCTCTCATCATATTAATCATGTGAGATACAGTGGATTATATCTTTGCTGTTTCCTGCATCAAATCTGTTTTACTTCAGCTCTCTAACTTCGCTTGTGTTATTTCCATTTGTCCCTTTTTTTTTTTTGCTAGTTTTATCGTTTAATCTCTTCATAAAGTAGATTCAAAACAAATGTAAATGAATATTTAGGTAACGGTCTTTTTTACGTATTTACCCGTCACCTTATGTGTTACTGAGCAACAGTATGGCTCACCTTATGTAATACCAGAGATCTGTTGTATTGCTTCCAGTACAAGATTTCTATTTCTGTCTCCATCCCATAATATGCGCCTCTGTCTCCTTGACGACATGCCCAATAATAGCGGCAGGAGAGGTTGTCATGGATATGGTAACCGTAGTGATGCTCCTCGTCTGTCCTTGGTTACAGAAGAACGAAGGGTAGGAACCAAAGTGTGAGAAAGTGACTTCTTTCAGGGAGCAAATACATGTTGTGCTCTGGCTTTTCCTCCTCCTCCTCTTCCTCCTCCTCCTCCTCCTCCTATCCTCCTCCTCCTCCTTCTCCTTCTTCTCTCCTGTTTTTTTCCTCCTCAATACTTCTGTCATCCCTGTAAATCAGATCAATGGATATTTTCAGAATGGCAGGTTAATGTTGTCATAAGCAAGTAATTAGTTAATCGATGCACTTGATTGATGAACAGACATCTCTCTCTCTCACACACACACACACACACACATGCACACACAAAATACTAAAGTCATCCAAAGAGAGCTTTTTTCAGCGAGTGTGTATATCTTGTGGGAATGTAAATGCAAATATTTGGTTGAATTCATGGATTTTCACACAGCTGTTTCTTTGTGTGTGTGTGTGTGTGTGAGAGAGAGAGAGTGTGTGTCATTGCTAGGTGACAGGGTGTTCAGCATTAGATAAATTAGCCTTCTAGCTCTGTAGTAGGCATGTGGAGTGACGTGAAACAAGTGCTTTTAAGTCATTGAATCACCTCCTACAAGGTAATGGACCCATCTCACCCCAACACACACACGCACACACACGCACACACGCTACATCGCTATCTCTCTTTCTACCTCTCTGGATTACTGTACTATAAAAAGAGACTCATTTGGCAACTCTGATGGGTGATGAGTTGCATCAACACTGTTGCCTGATCAATAATGTCTCTTCTTGCCAGCAGAAACCTGAATAGGTTGTCCGCCCGTGTTGCTGCTGCAGAATTGGCCTCATTATTTCCTTTTGAAGCTTTATGACAAATCTATTTCACATAACTCAACTTGCAGCTTTGCACAGAATGTCTTATCAATCCATTGCCCCAAATATTGCCTGCTGTCTGTCCCGTCTTCCTCCTGTCTCTCTTCCTGTCCCCATCACTTTGTGCCTCAGAGGATCAAGTTAACATGGGTTCTACTCTTTTGGTTGCTAGGAGTGTCTATTTATAGATGCAGATGAACGATCAGCATCTATCGGTGCATTCGCTTATCTAAACATCGCGGGTCTCTTTCTTCTTGTGATGTGGTGTGTGTGTGTCTGTGTGTGCATCTCCAAATAGACACGATGGAATGCAGCTGCTTTCCACATCTGGATGCAGGTGTGTGTGTGTAAAAGTTACAGAGGAATTTGATGCATTTCTAAGGTGTAACCAGACATGAATAATCTGCGTGCGTATGTGTGTTATATGTAAATGAACCTCCAAATTAAGAAGACTTCCTCTTCCTGTTCTAATTTTACCTTTTCCTTCCAACGTCAAACAAACTTAATGCAACTTTTTGAAACATCAGAAAAGTAAGTTTACAGTCCTGAGTACTTCCATTATGAGAGCTAAAGGGAATAAATCCGTATTGACTTGATTAGTATTGGGCAGAATATGTAGTAATAAGTAATATTTAATGGTAATGTTATCATACATTAGCTAATGGTGCTACAACCACATACAAGAGCTAATGGAATGTGGTTTATATTGTTACGGGAAACAATAAAGATAAGCGATTTCTTGGAATGATCACATCAGCTTTTGCTATTATTTTTGCTATTTATTTATTTATTTATTATTATTTATAACACACATGAAAATACCCTGTTTGTCTCTCTTTTGGGAGTTACTTCATCAACAGGTCACCAGAAACAGTAAGGCCGAAACGTAACGCTTCTTCAGCTGCTTTTGTGATATCACCGTATAAATGTTTTGAACTGAAAATACATAAAGCACAAGAATGTGTGTGTATGTGTGTGTCGCTCTCTCTGCGTCTTTCTCTCCTGCCCTCGCTCTTCTCCTCCACCTCGAATAAAAGAGAAAAATAAAGACTCTAAATGATGGCAGCTGTGGCACCACATTCATTACAACACCATTTCCTCCTGCCTCTCTCCTCCTCCTTTGCGTTTTAATAGTCCCATTCTGGTGATAAAGACAGGGAGGTTTCCTTACCAACCCCTGACCTCTCTCTTTCTCTTCCTTTCTCTCTTTCTTTCTTAAAACAGATGAAAAAGACAGAAAGTGGAAGTCTCTGTGTGTCTCTCTGTGTGTTTTTGTGTGATCTAATCCATAACTAAAAACAGCTTAGCAGTATTTTTAGGTTTTTGTGAGAACTTTGTCCCAGGCATGTATTCCATGCTGCCCCAGCTGCTCCCTGGAATCCATCCCATCTACTTCCCGTTTACTTCCAACCTGCATACCAGACCAATGGGATTTTTATGTGCATGTGTGTACATTTGCGTGTTGTGATACCACATTTGTATTCGGGTTTTGAGAGATGGTACAAAACACATTTTAAATCAGGCCAAAAGAGTCTCAGGAGACGAAAACAGAGTTTCTCTAAGTCATGCAAGAGATAAAACCTTTCACTATTCAGCCGCTTTTGGGTCCGATTCCCCCTTTCTGATGATCGTCCCAATTTTTTATGGTTGTGAAGATTATGTTGGCAGATTCTTCTGTGGTGTGAGGTCTGTTAACAGTGTGTTCTTCCTTTTCCAATCTGCTCGGAACCCAGTGTTCAGTATTTACAATCCAAACCCGACTCAATGTCCTGCAGAAAGCCAGAGAACCACTGGGGATGCAGAATTCAGTATGACGCGAGAAAGACGGATAGCCAACCGGGAGCCAAGTTGACTGAAATGGAAGTGGTCACAAACACAAAAACAACTGTACATTAATAGGACAAATGACGAAGATAAAGAACATTAGGATGGCAGGGCTGGCATAAGAATAGAAAATAATGCACGGAATAGGCAGTTTTTGTGTGGAATAAATATGTTTGTAAAGGTAAATTTCCACCCACTTATATATTGTACCTTTATAGATATACAAGCCATGTGCTACAGTGATGTGCTGCTGTGGCCAAGTTGTGTGCTCTCCACTCACCAGACGACCAAAAACTGTGAAATTTATCATGACACATCAGTGTTTGTGGAGTCTCACACATTTCCAACATCTGTTAGGATTTTAAAAAACTTGCAGTGTGAGCCAGTTATTAGAAAGAGACAAGTAATACCTCGATGATTTGATAATTTGTGTGAAGCTGCAGATCCAGTGGGATAGGAGAGAGAGAGCGAGAGAGAGAGAGAGAGAGAGATATTTTTACTGAGCTAAAAGTGTCCACCTCTGCCTCACTTCGACCCACATTAAAGCTCCCACAGAGCGCACAGAGAGAATCAGAGAGTGATGTCTCTGTCCGTCACAAAGCTCTCAGTGCCACCTTACCACAGGGAGAGATGCCAGTGTTAATGTCCCCGTTTCACATAGTTTGCTATTAGGCCAAATACAATTCATTTCACTTTAATGGCTGTTAAGAGGAGCATTTCTGCCCAGTCAGATCTCATACTGGTCAGGGCCAAAAAATGAAAAGCCCTATGTGGGAATGGAGGAAATGGAGCCAGAAATAACACAGTAGTTCAGCGGCATCCTAACAACATATAGATGATTGAAATACGTGTTCTAATGTCTGGTGTTCATGATTTGAATAAAGTATATATGACAGCAGGATGTGGGTGGTGCATTTTCAGCTTGCAGTGCAGCATCAGCTACTGGCGAATGAATGGCAGCTAGCAGCAGCAACAGAACTTAGATGTGTAGACTTTCATTATGAAATGGGACATGTTTTCTATCATTTTTATAATATGTAGTATTGAGCATTGTCAAGTTTGCGAAACTTGAGATTTCACGCCTACAGAAATGCATCCAGCAAAACAGATTCATAAGTCCTGAACTCCCTGAAAGCTTTTTTTGGTCAGCTGTTTACTTCTGCAACATCAGCATGTAACAGCTTTTCCCAGCAAAAGTCAGCATTGGCTTGTTGTAGAAGCTAACATTAGCATACTGTATGTTTAGAGGCTTATAAATGCGTTAGCGTCAGTCAACAAACTGCTGGCAACCCAATAAGAGACACACGCACACACACAGAGCAATTACAGTGTCACATAACAGCTGTAATGGAAGTGTACAGTAGACCTCTGCTCATTAGAGTGGCTAACAAGTGTAAAGTGTACCCTCTGAGTGTGTGTGTGTATGTGTGTGTGTGTGTGTCAGTCACTATCTCTATCACTGCAGACTAATATTTGAGCAGTATAAAAGCCTGGAGTGACATCACCGTAGGAGCAAAGCAAACGGAGCAGCAGCTGCATGATGGATTGACTGATGGTGGTGTTGCTATATTCCTGCTTAACCCTTTGAATGCCAGTGATTTACTGCATCCAAGTGTCTTTTGCTGTGCTGTTTGAGATGAGGTCACCCTTCTGGATGCACCGAGAGCTAAGACAATCAAAAATAATTCCAGTGAAAAAGCTCCATGCCGCTTATTACTGTAACAGGTGATGACATGTGACAGCGTGTACAAGTTCTGATAGGAGGATAACAGTCATGCTAGTGTGGTGTTCACTGACATTTAGCCATCTGGTCTGAGATTTGGCAGCCTCTCTCTCTCTGTTTCTGATGTACGCACGAACACACACGCACACAATCCAGATGATAGTTTTTAAACAAACACACTGGATTGAAACTCTGGCTTGTTGTGTGCTTTGCCTGCATCATCAAAGGGCCGTTCCCATAGAAACAGATGTTTCCATGTGCTTCCTCGGTAGCAACATGTGACACACTGACTCTCTCTCTCTCTCTCTCTCTCTCGCTTTTATGCAAGCTTGTGTGTGTGTCTGTACATGCATGAAATATTATTGCCATGGTTGCATACAATTAAGGCATACACTGAAGGTTTGACACATTAGGGACTCCTGCTCATCTAATTAACAACCTTAATGAGGTGAATCCAGGTAAAACGATTATCTCTTATTGATCCCTCTCATTAAATCAATACCAAGCACAAAGGAGAGGATGCAGACAAAGAAGCAGATTAGCTGTAAGCTTTGAGGTAACTGAGCTGTGAAAGTGTCACAGTGACTTTACACCAAGGAACAAATATGGGTTAACTTCTGCTTTATGGTCTGCATCGTTTATTGATGGTGGGAGGATGACAAATCATATTTGATAAGGTGGCCTTGTTCATAATTGCTTCTTTCAGTAATATCTAATTACCATGTATTTATCAGAGAATCGATATGCAGTAAAATTAATATATCATTTAGCGACTGGCGTCAGAGTTGAAGGCATCCTGAAAGGAGAGTGCTGGTACTTCTATATGTAATCCATTAAATATAAATCAGATATACTTTTCAGAGCATCTTCCAAGCAGCCACGAGTCCCAGTTCTGCCAGTACATTATGATAATCAACTTGCCAAGACTTGAACCGTGGTGTAACATTGGATATTCATGCAGCAATCAGGGACCGCTGCAACTCCTAGGATTTATAAATCTGCTGCCAAAACACATTGTATTGAGTCGCTATGTTCTTGTTACGATACCAGAACTGGAAGACAGACAGTAAGCATATATGGCATATGAGTTGTACCTTGAAAGCATCAATATATAAGAAATTTAAAACCACTGATTGCATGTAAGTGGACTTAAAATCCTATGATATGCTGTAAAAATGTTACAGTACTTGTACAACCTATACATCGTATAAGTTTAGGTTAAATGGACGGCATTAATCCATGTTTAATTGACAACTGCAGCTATATTTTTTCTCTTTTCTGTTGCTACAACTCAAGACTAAACACTGAACATTAATTTAATATTGATTGCAACAAATTATTTTCCAGCATACTATAGACAATGTGTTATAGCTCTCTTTTTTAAAATAGCCCACATCCAGAAACCTGTATAAGACATCACCAAATATAAGTCCACGGATATAAAAGTCACCGTGCTGAAAAAGGTTTTATGACACTAGAAAAGACTTTCATTGTTTAGTTTACGCATGTTTAATGCTGCTCAGCCAAGCTCAACCTTTAAGTTAACATTGCATGACTAACATGGCAGCTTGCTGAGAACAGCGTGTACCGTGTGTCCACGACTGAGGAGAGTGTGTATAGGACAGTGTGTGTATGTGTGTGAGCGTGTCTGTCCAACCAAAAGCTCACATCAACTACAGTATGTGGTTTTTGTGCCAGCTACTGCACCTGAATCATTGACCAAACCTATTGTCTCTCTCTCTCTCTCTCTCTCTCTCTCTCTCTCTCTCTCTCCTGACTTTCTGTCTCATTACCTTTTTCTCTTCCTGTCTTCCTGCTTTGTAGGACAAATATCAGGTGTGTGTGCATGTGTGCACGCGCGTGTGTGACAGAGACCTCCCTCTGCTGCACCCCCTCACCCTCCTGCTCCTGGGAGGTGACCCAGTTTCCCATGATCCAATGCGGCTGCTTCTGCTGCGTTGTTACCGTAGCGATATTGCAAGATTCTTTAATGCTGGCTGTGACTGCACCATGAATAATGGATAGAGAGAAAGTGACAGAGTATAAGACATAGAGGAAGAGAGGGGAGGATGAGTGGAGAGAGAGAGAGAGAGAGAGAGAGAGAGAGAGAGGGGAGTGGGTGCATGGAGAAGTAAGGAAAGGGGAAGGAGAGTTGGAGGAAGTCGGATTATTAGAGGAAGAGAGAGAGATACAGAGAGAGAGCTAAAGCTAAAGGAAGTGGAAGAGTGTGAAAGAATGTTAGAGGAATGAAAAAGTGAAGGAAAAGTAAAAGAACGGAGACAAGGAGAGGTGACAATATAGGAAAGAGAGGAAGAGAGGGGGGTACAAAGGCTGAAAGATAAACTTTGTAAACGTGTTAGAGTAGGCTACAAGAGAGATGGAGAGAAAGATGGAGAAAGGAGAAGGATGAAATGGGACTGTTAGAAAAATGGAAGGATAGAGTCAGAAAGGGAGGACTGTTTGTGTGTTCAGTATATTTGTGATTCTTTTGTGCAAGGTGAAGTTTTTTGCAGCACACACCTGTGGAACAGCGCTTTAGTGTNCCCAACACACGTGCACACACACTCGCACACACATACACACATGATCGAGCAAATGTTCTCTCTCATTGGCTGAATAGTGTATTTCACTTCATCTTAAAGGGCTTTAAAGTGCCCACACGGCCTTTTACTTCAAAGCAGGAAGCACACACACACTTGCATACATTTGCTCAGGAATAAATGAAAGGGAAGTACAGCATGCAAAAAACCAACCAAGCTTGCTTAACGGATGTTGCGGGGGCTGAAAACGTGTCTTGCCCCTCTGTTTTTCTGTTTTTCATGTAGTAAATTTTCCCTGCATGTCACCTGCAAGGTTTTCGTAACTTTCACATTTTAAACCAAGACGTGTTTAAAGAAATGATGGATAAAATGTCATTGTAGGAATGAAAAGTTGAACAAAAAAAAGTTAAAGAAAGTACAGTTTTACAATGAATGTCTTAATATCTTAAATGTGCGTCCTGTTCTACCATTTTTAAACATATTGTCAGTTTCTTCCCTGTAGATTCTTTCATTTCACAAATGAAGCTGAGTTCAAAAAAGAGTTGTAACACACACACACACACACACATATACACAACTACTCACATGGGCACACATGCACAGACTGGTTCAGAAGGTTATGCGGCACACAGCTCCACATGTTAGCTATTAGCCTTTACTATTAGTCTCACCAAATCTGCTTAACAAGAGCTTTGATGTGTGTGTGTGTGGGGGGANCAAAGAGAGAAAGAGGTGTAGACGGAGAAAGATGTTTAGCAGAGGATGAGGAAGTGGAGGTAGAGTTTGAAGAGGGGGAGAATTGAAAATGAGAGGAGGGGAGCGAAAGAAGTCGGACACCATGGGTGGATTCCAGGTTCTTGTTTGATCGCTGATCGCTCCTCAATCCTCACGTGACCTGGAAACCAATCTGTCCACCATCTTTAAGGATGTTCCAATGCGCTTATTTCTGTTCTGAGGATGGAGGAGCTTCATCAGGGAGACATGAGCGAGGAAACCCAAGACGCTCCTATGTGGAAGTCTTTTACCTGACAGTCACGCCCCTTTGTTGAAAGTCTGTTTCTGATTGGACAGATCTGCTACAGCTGATCTGATACACCGACATGCAGTCTTAATATAACCTCATCATGAGTTCCATCAAACATGCAAACAGAAAAATAACAGCAACATCTCAGGTGTAAAATTACTCCGATTATTTATGTTTAATTTTGTCTGATTGATCATCTGATGATCATCTCAGGGTCCTATGTTCCCCAGCTCTATATAGCACAACAGAGCACATAATGGGTTAGGGTTAGAGTTATTCTGTTAACACACACCCTTAATGTGTGTTAACAGAAAATTGAACTGGGGAACATAAGACTCTGGGAACATACTGTATACTTCCTCCCCTTGTTCGTCATATCAACACAGTTGAGCTCGGGCTGGCTGCAAGTGGAATGGGAAGGGAAGTAGGTAGCCGGCTCAGCACATCTTGGTATGACTTGGGCCTTTATTAGAAAATGGCCGTTAGACATGACCAAAAAAGATAACATGTAACCAGAGACCATATGGAGCAACTAAGACTCCTGGCTGGTAATCACTGCAGAACATATCAGCACAAACTCAATCTAAAGACACTAATATTATGATTTAAAAAATTCTACATCACCATAAATATTCTTGTCACATGCTAAAGATGGTTAAACTTGGCATGTTTAATCTGTCAGGCTGTATATGTGTTCAGTATGTGATCAGATTTGGTGTTACATAGTACAGTGGCTTCAGAAGTGCAAACACTGTGCAGCATCCGTGTCCTGCTGTCTGTCTGCGCTCTGTTTTAACAAGCTAGCTGCTCTTTGAAGCTGATGGTGTGTGTCAGTGTGTGCAGCGTTATCGTGGTAAATCTTCTCTGTGGTTATAAAAGGATACAGATTTTTTCACAGTGATAATGACTTGGCAATGAGATTCAAGCCAAACTTTTAAGGTTGCCAGGCAACTCCAGCAACACCAATGACTGTATATGAACATTTCTTCATTTCTCATTAACTGCGTTGACGTATTTTTGTCTTTCTACATCTCTTTTCACATTTTTTCCTCTTCTTCCCACTCTTCTCCTTCTCTTTGCTTTTCTATCATGTCTCACTCATTCATTTTTTCTGCTTTATGAGCTCATTAGCTTAGCAGTGGCATCAAGGGCAGAAAACCCTGAGAACAGGAAGGAAGGAGGGGAAATGAAGGATGAAGGGATGGATTGATGGAGAGAGAGGGGAGGCAGAAAGATGATAGTGTAGGTAGTGTGTTACATAGTAGGACTATAGATGATGATGAAAGGAGGAGGAAAGAAGTAGCTAATGGCTAAGCGGTGGCTAACTATGGCCTCGGGTTATAGTTAGCCACCGCTCCCTAGCAACCTTTGCTCCCTGTCTCGCTTCTCTCTCTCATTTTAATGACTGTACACCAAAGACACAGAAACAGATTGGCTGGTTATGATTCTAGTCTTTACCTTTGTGTGTGTGTGTGTGTGTGTGTGTGTGTGTTTATGTGATACTGAGCTAGATAATGAGGGGAAATCATACTTACAGCTGTTGTATCCAATGTGACTCCCACTTGCCTTTTTCTGTTTCCTCCTTCCTGTCACCTTCTTCTCCATTTATCTTTCATTCATTCATAACAATTGAAATGTTAACGATAAACTTCTCTTTATATCAAATAAGTTGGTTAGTTAAAAATATATAAATACATATTCAAAATGGAAAATTATTAGTATATTCAGGTTTGATCACATTTGGTTTTAGGGCCACACCAGGAAGAGCTCGATCCAGCTGATATAGCATTGAGTTTAAGATTAAGAGATAAAAACAGGGACTTTGATCTGATGATAGGCATGTACCACATTATTAACCTTGCAGCTGGTTTTGACACAATCACTTCAGGTTCCCTAGCCAGATGGGATAAATAATCCTTCCTGCATATTCTGGGTCTGCCCTGTGGTCTTACTGCTTTTGAGCATGCAGGAACACCTTCCCGAACACGCATCGAGGAAGCATTCAAATTCAAAGCCTGAACCACCTCAGAGGAGCAGCAGTTCCTCCTGATGTCCAAGCTCCTCACCCCATCCCCTAAGGTTGAATCCTGGTACCCTGTGGAGGAAGCTCGTTCTGGCCTGTTTTATCCTGAAATAAAATCGATGAAAGCTTGAACATAGCTCGATTAGCTCTCTCTTTACCGTGACAGTCCATTACATCGCCCACATCACTAACATCACGCCAGTCTGCCTATCAATCTCATGCTCCATCCTTCCATGAACAAACCCTTCTCAAAGTACCTCACTTTCTACAACTCACTCCCTCTTTCTGTTGTAAAAAATAATAATTTACTTTATGTCAACTACAGACCATTGAAAGAGGTCAATAAAAGTCCTGATATAAAGTCCTAAAATGTCTTAAATTTCCAGTCTAGTAAGGAAAACCTCTGTTTATCTACTTCCTGTCTTTGACTTCAGCATTCATGTAATACATCCAACCTACTGGGACTGTTTGGTTTGATGCAATAATGCATCTGATTATCACTGACACAGCAATGGAAGGAGATGCTTTTCCAATGAATTATATATCCAGAGGTTAACAGGACAGGATGCACTTTAAAGCATCCTTTTTCTTATCCTCTCCTCTCTTTGCTTCTTATCTTTCATTCTTTTTCTTTTTTCTGCCTCGCTGCTTTCCACCTGCTCCCTGATCTAATTAAAATGCCATCTTCAATTCACTAGTGAGCCCCCCCCCTTTTTTTTTTCTCTCCTTGCTCTGCTGCAGAGTAAACACGCTGTGTCATATGAAAAGTCTGAATCCGCTGTGTCATGATCTGCCATGTTTGACAGTTGAACTAAGAGTTTGGAAGATACGTCATGTTTCGTCGTGACTTTGATCATGTTTAATGCCATTGATTTGATGAGTGTGAAAAGGTTTATGTCCCAATGAAGCTTTTATGGATTCTGTTCCGACTTCCATTATTCCTAATACTAAAAAACTTACAGACACACACACACACACACACACACACCTCAACTCCTCTGCTAGCATGTGCCAGTCTCTTGCTATCTCATCAACTCCTAATGAACGCTGAAGACTGCAGATTGACAGTGTGAAACAACATGGCCATTGGTCCTCGGCTGTGATGTAACCTTGCTTGTGTGTCATGTATCGTGCTGAATAAGTGTTGAATTCTAATCTAATTCTAATCTCCTGTGACTGTGAAGTCAATTGTAATTATGGACACACACACACACACACACACACACACACACACACACACGGGAACATATGACATGCCACAAGCTCAGGCCAAGAGGGGAAAATATACTTAGAAAGACAACATAAGCAGCAGCCGAGTTCTCTGCACCTTTTTTCTCTGATCATCATTTCTTTTATTTGTTTAACTTAAAAAGTTTTAATACTGAAACTTTATTTTAGCAAAAACAATTGCTAAAAATAAGATGAATATTGTGTTCCTGTATCTTTAAAAATAGAGATTTGCCTTCTTTTAGCTGACACGGTCTCTCACTTCTATCTAATTTAATTCTTTCTAACTAATTTTTTTGTCTCTCTCATCTCACCCCCTCTCTCTCTCTCTCTCTCTCTCTCTCTCTCTCTCTCTCTCTCTCTCTGTTGCTACCTGGCAACAAGCTGGTTTCCTTGGTGACAGAGCTTAGTAGCCTCACATTTGCAGAGATGGGGGTGTGTGTGACAACTGGTACACACTGAGAGCATGCAGCAAACGCATGCATTCATTTGCAGAGAAACACTGACACACACACACACACACACGCACACACACGCACACACTTTGAAATAAGGCCTCTTCCTAAAACAAATGGAAGATTAAGTAAAATGAACCATAATATAACATAAGTATGTAATTATTGTCATTGTTAGATTTTTGTGCTCCTGCTAAATAAAACATGTGAGTTTATGTAATTTATGTAAGTTTATGTAATTTGTGGTCAGCAAATTATAGTTACAGGTTTTAATGTTTTGAGTCAAAATACACTTTACATGCAAAGCAGCAGCTGACGTTTGATTAAGTCATCTCTTTTATAATATTATAATATGAATAAATTTAAGATTCTAAATAAAAACTAAAATTATGACATCATACAGTATGCACCATTTTTCTTTCACTGTTGTTGACCAGCATTTTACTTTATTTTTTTAAGACTAATTAATTTTAGTATGGTTGTATTGTTCTGTCATTAGTATTTGACTCCAGGCAAATCTTCATTGAGGAAAGGGTGTAAACTTTATTTGTAAAATGCAAATTGCCCTTATACGGTGTTGTATGGTTTTGTCTTTCGCGAAGTGATTTGCTCGCGAGGTGTGCTGTAAATTTTATAAACTGTTAAGAGTGTATAAAAGATTCACGAGAAATCATTGCCCTCTGTGGCTTTAACGCTGGAGTCTTAGGTTGTAGTCACAAGTGAGATAGATGGGCTGTGAAGGAGATGATGGGCTTGGTTACACACACACACACACAGAGAGAGAGAGAGAGAGAGAGAGAGAGAGAGAGAGANTACACACACACACACACAGAGAGAGAGAGAGAGAGAGAGAGAGAGAGAGAGAGACAGACAGACAGAGAGAGAAAGATGTTTATCAGCCACTTAGTAGAAACACAGTTACACACACACACACACACACACACACACACACAATTTTAGACTGCTCTCTTCTGTTTACCATGTTTGGAGAAAGAAGGTGAACGAGTGACAGAGAGAGAGAGGGAGAGGAAGACAGAGGATCTTCAGTGTTATGATGACATTTTAATGAGTCAAAAAGGCAGAGAGAGAGAGAGAGAGAGAGATGGAAGGAGGGAGGAGTGGGGAGAGGGAGGAATTGTTTCTGTTAACACTACACAGGCCAAAATCTCGTAGCATCATGTGTGTGTCTGTTTGTGTGTAGCTCGACCACTTCACTGGGCTAATTACATGTAATTTTAATTATCTGGTGGTAGCTACTTGTCCTTTATTGAAACAGGTTGGAAAAGTATGCTAATAGTCTTGTCTGTCGTGTTCTATAAGAGCCATTATCTGATGCTGGCTACTCTTTACACTGTAATTGTCATCAATGATGTACTTGACTGCTTCTTGAGTTAATTGGAGAACATATTTCAGCGATTCTTCAGTGGGAAACACCATTGCAAGCCATGTTGAAAGCAGATATGGCTAAATGCTGGAGCTCCAATTCTAAAATGCAACAGTAATTTCCTCTCCTGTCATGTCCTCCACTACCACCATCATCTTCATAATCATCATCACATCAATGTTAACCTTTACTTATTCAGATTTGAATCACTGAGATTAAAAGCTCATTAGCAAGATAGTCCTGGCCAAGATACATCACCAGCCAAAAGTAAAAATAGCCAAAAAACACAGACCACCAATTAAGAATGAAATATTGCAAAGTGCAGAAAAGATAAAATTACAAACAAATAAAAACAAAAATTACAAAACTGAAAACTAAACAGGTTCTTCCTCTGTAATTACACATCTGCCCTGTATAAATATAGGCCCTTTCGTAGAAAATATATGCATTTCTAGGTTCTTATCTTCATTTAGGTGTCTGTTTTGAAAACTTTGCAATACTGTGATTGACAGGAAATACACTGATCCATTTCTATTTGTTGCACTGCTGTGCACTCTGAGTGAAAACAGGCCATTTTAGGAACTGTCTCTTTAAGGCCTCTTCCCAAAAGCCTGCTCTGTTATAACTGGCCTGTTGGCTCAGGCCTGAGCTGGCATCATCCCCGGACTGCGAAATATGGATTCTGGCCAAACACTCAGTCGCTAGCCTCATAATTTGTGGGTGTGTCTAACCAGGTGTGTAGGTAGGTAAATTCAAATAGGTTCTGTGATGATGTAAACACATTATAGAAGTAAAGAAGTAATCAGAAACAAAGCTTTCAGAGCAGTTCTGATATGGGTTTGTCTTAGTGGATGCATTTCTTTTTTCTCTCTCTCTTTTTTTTTTTTTTTTTTTTAGTGGATACATTTCTATCGGCATTTCTATCGGCAGGAACCTCAAGTTTTGCATCACATGCACACATGCAGCACCACACTTTACTATATGACATTATAGAAACGAGGAACGATAAAAAGCATGTGTCCCCTTTAAAACCTAATTCCCTGTCACGCTTCTATAATGAGTCACATAATCAAAAGAGGTTTTTCAAGCTTTGGTGCAAATAATTTTTTTTTTTTTTTTTTAAATTGTATTTGTTGAGGTATTTCTTGAGGTTGTTCTTGTCTTAGTTGTGAGTTGAGCTGCTTTGTTGAGATTTGTGCGTGAGGAGGAGATGCTCAGAGTGGCCTTCCTCCTCCACTGGTGCTCATATCACAGAGAGGCTAATTAGAGAGGAGTTATCTCAACAAGCCTTAATGACACACCAGCCACAGACACACGGACTCTCTCAACAGTAATGACTCAAACTCTCAACGCGTCTCGGCGGCTTGCTCTCATCTACCTGCTTCTTAAGCGTCTGTTAATCACTCACGAGTAGGTGACAAAATACTGCAGTGCAGGAGCAGAATGGAGTACAAATCAGAACCGTCACATCAACCACTACACACACACACACACACACACATACCCTGCGTCTTTCTCTCCCTGTGGGTCACAGACCTTGGCAGAGAGGACGTCATGATCAGCCATCTCCCTACACTGTGTGTTTGTGTGTTTAGCCTGTACAGTAAGCCGTGTTGCTGCCCTAGCCTGGTGTCATAGTCCATCTGTCTAGGCTGCTAGCCAGCCGGCCCTGTCCGCTCACTCTCTAGTGATTTCATCATGATGGCTGTTGAACTTTGCTGATGGAAATGATACGGCCCTCTGGTGGATATCCACCCCTTAATTAAAATACACTCACATTACCATCAAACCGTGATCCTTTTCAACAGATGAATAGCATGAAAACATTTTATCATATTTGTCAGGGGAAGATTTATGTTTAACGTTTATTCATCCAAGGAAGGTTTGGTAACATCAGCACCCTGCTTTACTTCCATCCCTGTGACTGTTGAGCTTCAACTCTGTAACAGATGATGGTTGAGTGCCTTGCTCAAGGGCCACTCAACTTCAAAGTAGAGGGAGTGAAGAGAATTTAATCATTTATATTAAATCATATCTGAGGATTTCAACTGTTGGCTGTATGCTTATAAGCCCACTTCTATAAACTTTGGCCCAGATTTATTTTAATATGATTCTCACAGGGTAATTTTACTAACATATCATGTTTTTAGGATAGAATATTTCAGTTATTTCAGTGATATAGAAAGCTGCTACGTTTTGAACATTCAAATACATTCGGTTGTAGAGCCTTGTTCCTGATTGACTGGCCTGAATTTGCCTCATGATGGGGAAAACACACACACACACACACACACACACACACACACTCTCTCTCATGTACATACAGTATGCACACACACACACTCATGCACATACTCATGCACACGTATATACATGCATGGAGTCTCCTTGGGACTCTCAACTGAATTAGGAAGCTACATTTAGAGCGTTTAATGCGGAAGACCCCCCTTCTCTCTCTCTCTCTCTCTCTCTCTCTCTCACATCCCTGTAGTGTAATACATTGTACATTCTTCTGTAATTTAATAGTAATTAGGGAAGTTTATTACTGAACATTCTGTTTGTGTTTTGGTTGGGTATGTCTGATTATTGGAGGCAACATGTCTTTGGGTGTGCATGTTTGTGTGCATGTGTGTGAGCATGTTTGTGTGGTTTGCTCAGCTAATCATCTCTGTAATTTTTCTCAGTCTGCTTTGGTCCCTCACCTTTGAACTCCTCTCTCTGTCTGGAGCCAAACACAGACACTGACACACACACACACACTTACAATCACAGGGCAAAATGCACAATCACAGTAACACACAGGTATGCACTGACATGATTACGTGCATACACACATCTGTTTCCCAGATAGAGAATTTGTTTTGGCAAACTCATCTTGAAATATGCCCACATGCAAACAGCTTTTAAAAAAGGTTGTTTTTAATAATTCCTCATTCTGAAAGTCTGCATGAATATGATTGAGAGTTTATCAGGACTGGTGCATTCAGGTTCAACTGTTCAGATCAGAAAAATGACTTCCCTCGTAAAAAAAGTTGCTGTTTTTTACAGATGACTCTCAAGTGTTGGATGAATATTATCATGCCTCCCTTCCATTCTCCCCACAGATCATACTCGTACAAACTGTGTGTTTATTTCCAAAAGAAAGACATTTTCATATTTCAAAAGAGTTATTTTCCCTTTAAAAGACAATGAAAAGCACATAACATTCATCATCATCTTCTTCTTCTTCTTCTTCTTCTTCTAAAAACACAGATAATTTCAAATCCTCAAAGCAAAACTAACTTTTTAGGCAAAACCTTTGAAACACAGGACCACAGATGACTCATAAGTCAACTAGGAACTCATAACACAGTTCATTATTTTGTGCCAGCAGTGATCTTGTAGGAGTAGGTGTGGGTTTTAAAAATTCTGAATATGTTGTTTTGGAATAAAACTCAAATGATCTTGTACAAAACCGCACGTGGAGCAACAGACCTCTATATGACTTGAAAATAGTTGCAGAAAGTTGTGATATAACACATATTTCTCAAACCTATTTGGCAGCAGCGAAGCCATTTAAAAGTGATAGGATATGGTAATATGAGTGAATTTCAGGAAATCTCACTCTTACATTTTTACAATAACTAATTTTTCCTTTCCTTTCCTTAAAATGTGACCTTAACCCATGGACACAGGATAAATGGAACTCTCTTGAAAGTCCTGGGCTGCTGTGTCAGTCATCACACACACATACATAGATGAGGGAGGGGGACGGAGACAGAAAGAGAGAGAGAGAGAGAGAGAGAGAGAGAGAGAGAGAGAGAGAGAGAGGTGTGCAGACTTTTGTATGAGGCTGACCTAGATAGAAGGAGAGGATTGGACACAGTCCGTCTCCTGAGGGACACAGTCACAGCTGCAATGGACAGTGAGAGTGTGTGTGTGTGTGTGCACATGTTCATGTATGTGTATATAATATTTCATTTTTACTCTCTTTATGGTCCTTACATGTCTGTATTATTTGTTATTGCATTTCATTATTTGAATATCTATCTATCTATCTATCTATCTATCTATCTATCTATCTATCTATCTATCTATCTATCGTGTGCATCTGTGATCTGTGTGTGTGTGCGTGCGTGTATGTGTGTGTGTGTGTGTGTGTGTATATACTGTATATATATATATATACACACACACACACACACACACACACATGGTATATGTCATGGAATTGGTGTGTGGGGGACTATAATATCCTTAGAACTCTGTGGTTAGTGTCGGACAGGAGTGTGTATGTGTTTGTGTGTGTGCCTATGTGATGTGAACAGTGTGTTTAAGTGTTAAAGCAGCCGTTTGTTTTTCATCCTGGTAGTGTGGAAAGTGAGAGAGTGAGTTGAAGTCAAAGTTTTTGTGCTTATACTCGTCGGATTGCACCGTAGATTAGTTTCTACATTAGTTTCAGCATGAAAACGTGAGCGTATGGCTCATTATTCATATGGAAATTAATGCAGCAGAGCTTAATGTACGTGCAATGAGAAGATGTGGCCAGACTGTAGAATGATATTACCTGTAGGGCTTTGATGGATGGTTTAAATTTGGATTTATCTGCCATATTCTTACCAGTTTAGGGTCAGAGCTAGCAACACAGCTGAGTGTGATAGTCAGACACACCCATCAATAAATGCAAATAGAGCTCTAAATTTTGCCTAAATTGCCACCAAGCCACATATAACAATAACTGAAATTCACTATTAAAACCCTAACTTGTTTAATGGCTTTATAATTGTATATAATTTACAGACCTACAGAAAGTTATTATTCATGCTTTTATTTACTAGGCTGGACTTTTGCAATGCACTTTATTCTGCTGTCAGCAAAAAAAAACATCCACCGCCTCCAGCTGATTCAGAATGCTGCTGCTCGGCTTTTAACTGGCTCCAGGCGAAGGGACCGATTCTTGTTGCCCTTCACTGGCTGCCTGTCACTTTTAGGATTGATTTTAAGATTTCGTTGCTTGTTTTTAAAGCCTTACATGGTCAGGCACCTGCCTACATATGTGATCTTTTAACTCCTTATGAGCCTGATCGATGTCTGAGATCCTCTGGCAGGAACTTTTTGGCAAAATCTGTTCACCTCACTAACGGTGACCAGGCGTTTTGCTGTTTGTGCCCCGAAGCTTTGGAACTCCCTGCCAGAGGGAGTGTCTTCCTTTAAAACTCATCTTAAACCTTACTTTTATTGGAAGGCTTTTCCTTAACTGGTGCTAACTGTTGTTTTCTCTGTTTGCTATTTATTACTGTTTTTACTTATTTTTAATTTAATTTGTTTTAATTTGTACACTGTTTTTATTACTGTTCTAATTTTTATTGTATTCAGTTGTTTGTGTTAAGCACCTTGTAACTTTATTTTGAAAGTGCTATACGAGTAAAGTTATTATTATTGTTAATTACTGAGAACTTTGGGTTTTGCCATTGATTTGTCTGATTTTTTTGTTTTTCCCCCTTCACACATTCCGTTTGATTAAATCTGGTTTCTGTGAAGTTGTTTTGGTCTTAAAAATTATTATGCAGACAAAATAACTTCACTGAGACCTTTTTCTTTCAGGAAGTGATCTCAAACAAGCTTTGGAGTGCTTCCTTTGGGTGTGAACATAATCTGAAGCAGCTCCACGGCAATCTATCAAATTATTGATTGAAGTAGAAGCAGAGAGAGGACTGGTGTTAACATTAAATAAACTACAGCTTTGATGACACATCGCAAATATCTCTCCTTTTCGATCCCCCATTTCTCCTCCTTCCTCCTCTCTGCATATCCCATGTTCTTCAGCTGACTACAGTCTTTTAATGTTTCATATGCTGAGTCTAAGTCAGGGTGGAACGGATGGAGACGAAAGGAAGCTAGAAATTAGGCTGCACATGATCCTGTTACTGTAGCTACAAAAGTTCATTTTTCTTTCTTTCTGTCTTTTTTCACCCTCTCCCTCACTCTGTTTCTCAATTGTGCCCATAGTCAGCATCTTCCCATTTGTTTCTGTTCCCTTTCCACTTGCTGTAACTTTTATTCAATCGCACAGCAGTTGAAGGCATGCCTGAGCCTGCTCCTCTGCACAGTACGCTTCCCTTCCTTTTCCTGAATTATTAACCAATCATGAATCAGAAAAGAGAGTGAACAGGAAGTTCAGTGTGGCAAAATATGGCCGGTGGCTCCTGCATGCTCCTCACAGGGGGACCGCTGCTGAAGGGGCTATTGGAGCACACACACATATGTGCATGTGTGTGTGAGTGTGTGTCTACATATGGGGTAGAGTGACACATCATGCGGCAGTCGTCTGAATATTTTAGCAGGAAACATTAGTGACGCTTTTCCCCTCTCGCTTTCATCATTCCCTCCCTTCCTTGCTTTCTTTTCTCCACATTTCTCTCTCTCTCTCTCTCTCTCTCTCTCTCTCTGCTTCAGTTTTAACTACAAACACATGGTTTTCTAGTAGCGTGTAGATGTAAATGAGATCAGGGGAAAGACAGCTGGGCAGGGCAGGATAGGACACACACACACACACACACACACACACACACACACACACANACACACACACGGAGAGAGAGAGAGAGAGAGAGGTTTGATTTGCATTTGTGTGTAAATCTAGAGTGTTTCCTTAATTCCATCTTTTACCTTTGCTTTGAAGAGCGGAGACAAAACATCAAACCACAACATTAAGACTTCAAATACATCATCATTCATATATGTATTATCATGCAAACATACATTGCAATTTATGGAGGAGGTACAAAGACATCAGAGCAGAAAAGTGGTTGGAAAATGCAAGTAATTTAATCTTAGTTTCATATAGTTTCAGTAATGATTTCATGAAATTAATTGATGTGTTCATATACGCACACACACATACATACATACACACATAGCATATATCACAGTGTCACTAAATTTACAAACTAGTTGCCTTGGAAACACTGAGGTAGGCTTTCTGCCAGCTAGTTAACACAATGGAATGGAATTATAGACGCGTGTGTATGTGCGTGTGTGTGTACGTATTGTGTCTGTGGGTGCACATTGGACACGTCAATGGAATTGTGGGTATGTTCTCTCCACGTGCTGCGTTGCCTCTCTGTTGTTTTGCTGCCAAGATACTGATAGCTTCAAGATGTATGAGCGAGAGAAGGACGGAGACAGAAAAAGAGTGAAAAAAGGAGGCTCCGTAGAGGGAAAAAGGAAAGACACAAATTGGATAAAAAAATAAAATAAAACAAAAAGATGCAGAGAAGCTGCACATGTTGCTACTGTTTGCTTCACTGAAACCACTGGAAACTCACTGGAGACTCACAAATCAAATCCACACCAGCGTTCTCTGAGGAGTCTTTTAAAATGAGCGAACATGAGCTCAGCACCATTATGGGACTTTATGGCATTAACGACATCTTCTCCTGGTTTGGGTCGATCTTCAACGGGCTGAAGACGACTTCACCCTGTTCAATCAGTATCTGATCTTTTATCAAGGGTCAGTTGTCTCTGTTACATTTTGTGCATTTCTCACTTATAAGAATTGAACTTCTTGCTATTTATTTATTCGGGGGTATTTTGTAGAGCTAATCTCCAAAACAAAACCCACTAAAAATATAAGAATATAGTTTAAAAATGTTGTGAGATCAGACGGCTAACCCTGCTAAGCTTTGAATAGCAGCCCAGAATGTGCTGGGTCCATACCCCACAGGGAGCACAGAGAAAGTGTGTGTGTGCATGTGTGTATGTGTGTGTGTGTCCCGCAGGCTTGCTCCGCATTGTAAATCCAGCCTACTTGCCTGGAACAAACCCCAGCAATTTCTCCATCCCCTGTGCTCACTTGTGTGTTTTCTTAATTTTGTGTATGACTCAGCCTGTGTGAGTATGTTTAATGCATGCATGGGTATGGACGAGTGTGTGCTTCTTGTGCGTGTTTTCATGCCTCTGTGTGTGTGTTTGTGTGAGTATCTCCAGCAGTCAAAGCTGTCCATTATTCACAAGATAGCATAGGAGACCGTGAATACAACAGTCCCAAATCATTCACACACTTACAATAGGAGCAGAAGAGTTACATTCATTTCTCGTGTTTGTGTGTGTGTGTGTGTGTGTGTGTCATCAATGACTCATCAATGCAGTAGCATATGGCCCATTTTTACAGAAAAGTAGTTCACAGAAAGGAGAGATTTGTGTGTGTGTGTGTGTGTGTGTGTGTGTGTGTGTGTGTGTGTGTGCACGCGCGTGCGCTCGTGCTTTAATTGTGTGAATGTGTGGGCAAAGATTACATCCTATAGTGACAAATTGTGGCAAGTACGTTGTACAGCATGTATGAGCATAGACGTAAGGATTTACACTACAGGCCAGAAGTTTGAGGCCATCCCCAGATTTTTTTTTTAAAAAGTCATCAATACACTGATTGTTTTACAATTTATTGCACAGGAAATGACAAAAATACATAAAATAAATGCAACTAATTAGTTTTCAAGAAGAATTTGTCAACATCAAAGCACTCTGAAGTCATTTCAGACTCAGACTTTGGTTTCGTCAAAGTAAGCCCCTCTGGCCAAGTCAGAATTCTCAAAAGCTTTTGCTTCTTTTTTGAATGGATGTAATTTTGGCATACTTTTGATGAATGTTTTGGATCGTTGTCCTGTTGAACAATGACATTTTGACCAATAATTTGTAAACCGGATGGAATCGCGTGTCTTTGAAGGATGGGAATGGTAATTCTCTTTCTTCATAATTCCTTTAACTTAGACCAAGTCTCCAGATCTCTCTCTCTTACCCCNCATTACAGCAGCACACACACACACACACACACACACACCCCATGGTTTACATGCAGAGCAATAGCATGAGCAGACTGTGTAGCAAGTTAATCCCACAATGATGTGGGAGAAGGCAGACAGCAGGTTATTGAACAGAATGTTAAAACACATCAGCAGGGAGTTGATGCCATACAGACTGATGCCTTCATTAAAAATAATTTCTTAAGCCATAGTGGCTACATAATGTGGTCTTGTTGACAAATTCTTCTTGAAAACTAATTAATTACATTTATTTATATATTTGTGTCATTTCCTGTGCAATAAATTGTAAAACAAACTGTATTGATGATTCTTTTCAAAAAATCAAAGAAAGAGAAAAAAAAGAGAAAACAAAAAAATCTGGGGGTTGGCCTCAAACTTTTGGCCTGTAGTGTAGACATAATTCTAAGAAAGCACTAGTGTGTGTGTGTTTTGTGTGTGTGTGTGTGTGTGTGTGTGTGTGTGTGTGTATTCTTCATTCATTCCCTGCTGCTTGGTGAAAGGCAAACTTCCCCAGGAAACAGAGTGCATCTGTAAACAGCCTGTCAGAATAGGCTCTAAAAGGGTTTTCATTCTGGGCTTAAGACTGGTTTTTATGAAGTTAAGCTGAGGTGGCAGCAGCCAAAAGGTTAAAGAACAGGCTGGATCAGTATCCAGACATGCTGGGAGAGTGGATAAACACTCTCTGCTGGCTGTGTGTCTGCAGTCGAGTGGCCCTTGAGCCAGGCACTTAAATGCTCCAGTTGAACTGGTCAGGAACAAGCAGCTGAAAGTCCAGGAGATTTCTGGTTCTATAAAACCAACATTTTAGGAATAAATATTCACATAATCACAAATCTGCATTTAAAATGTGCTTCAGGCTTAGGAAACTGTAACCAAATCTCATTTTTCTTCAGGCTTCCTGCCACAAACATACCACCCTCCTTCCTTCATCTCCCTCTCCTTTATCCTTCTTCCTTTCCTCCTCTTCTCTCCTGTTCTTTTCGTGCATGGAGTGCTGTTTAAACCAGATAAGTTATTGCAACAAAGAGCCTGTGTGTGTGTTTGGGCCTTGCTGTGTATCGGTGTACATGCCTGGCTCTGTGTGTGTTTGTGTATGAGTGTGTAGGTGCTTTCAGGGATTACGTGCAACCCTATAAATCCATTTGTTGAATGCTTATTAACCCAAGTGCCCTTTGCTGTGCTTTAAGTGTATCAGCTTAGTACCATGAAATCTCCTTTTAGCTCCATGTCCGCCACTCCCCATTACACACACACACCACACACACCACACACAGATGGCCATATGATAACAATGTATTGCTGAAGGGTACGTGTTGGAGGTGGGTAAGAAAGAGTGATACACACACTTCCTCTCATTCCTTTTTCTGCTAAGACCGCTTACCTGCCACCTGCTCTCCCCTCTCCTTCCCCCTCTTGCCCTGTCAGCCATCTTGGCTTTAGGCAGCGAGTGGGGACCTTGCCCCTTGGGTCAGTTTCCTGCCAGTAGCAGGGAGATTGATGAATCAGAGGTTCCATGGTGGCTACAGTTGGGTCTCTTCGGGGACCAACATGGGGGACAGGCTCCATCAAACACCAAGCAAGCAGAACTAATGGGCATGCCCTGGAGGCAAAGAGGGAGGGACACATGGAGGGAGAGAGAGAGGGAAGGAGAGGTGTGTACTTACATAGATGCATCTATTTAGTGTGGACATGGAGATTTCATAGGAAAATGCTAGTACAGAAGGAGAGAGAGACAGATTAGAAAAGAAAGGGTAAATATGCAAATCCAAGAAGGAATTAATAAAAGAGGAGAAGGTAGGGAGGCAATCAGAGTGGAAGATAAATGGCTGTAGCACGTGGAGTAAATAACAGAGGGACAAACGGATAAAAAATGTAATGTGGAGAGATGGAGGGAAGGAGAAAGAGAATAGGCTTGATGGGGAAGGTGTTGCAAAAGAGCAAGAGAACAGAAGGGAAGAAATGGAAGCCTGGTGGACAGAAATATAGAAGAGCAAAAGGAAGGAGCAACAGATGAAGAGATATGCTGGGTGGCAATGGAAGAATAGATCGAAGCGTAGAGGGATGGACAGAGGGATGAATGTATTTATACATAGAAAGAGAAATAGTAAATGAGTGGAATAAGGGATAGAAAGAGAGGATCGAAGGAGAAAGAAAAGATTAGAGTAGATGAATGGTTGGTTAGATGAATTATCGTTTTTAGCCGTTCTGTGGAAGCAACGTAGCTGAAACGAGAGGGATGGACAGAAAAATGGATAGAGGGGTGGAGGAACAGAGGAAGGATGGAAGAAGGGATAGGTAATTAGAAGTAAGGATTGTGCTGTGCGCTCTGATAATGATTGGAAACCGACTCTGAATGCTGATGTCTCCAAGAGCTTAAGAAGCCAATGGGGCTGAATAATCAGACTGATAAAAATGGAAGGACTGATTGGGGGGGGGGGGGNGGGGGGGGGGGGGATTTGCCAAGGGCATCCATAGGGAGTACTATTATGTTAGCTTATCATGCTAATGTATTGATGGATGTTAATGAGAGATGTTAATGCAATTTTATCATCACTAATTCTCTGTTGCTGCGGTTTTATTAAAGGAATTTGGCATAACCCTGGCTGTCATTAGAAATCATTATACCTGATCCACATGAGAACATTGTAATCATTGCATGCTAATATGTAAATTAAATTAGATATTTTAGAAAAGCAAATGCTAATTTTCAAGTGGATGTTTATGGAAGATGCTAATGCTAACATTTAAAGAGATGTTTGTGGGATTTGTAAATATTTGATATGATGCTACATTGGCAAGAAATAATCCAATAAATTTGTCTTAGCAATCAAGTAAAGGCAATTATAGATGATCCCTGTCCTTCTTTTCTTTCCTGAACTTTTCCTCCAAACAATTCTTTCTCTCATTCTTTCACATCCTTCCATACATTCAAATCATTTTACCCTTCATTGATTGTTTTTTTGGTAGTGCAGTTTGATTCTTTCCAGTGTCCTTGTCCTTACACAGGGACACAGATTAAAGGACAGATGTGTGTGCTTGTGTAATTTCTGGATCTGTAGTGTCTGCATGTTTGTATGCAGACCATCTGTATGTGTGTCCATGTCTGTGTCTGTGTGTAAGTGTACGTTAGAGAGAGAGAGAGTGTATGTGTCTATATCTGTATGTCATTGTGTCCAGGCAGGTACTGTGTGTCCTCTCTGGAGACTCGTATATTGGTGTCTGGTCAACCCTGTGACATCACCCTCTGGCTAGCCATTAGGACACTACGCCCTACAGACGGCTGTGTGCATCCTGTAGGAAGAGGAGTTTCAGGTTGCCATAGCGACCAGAAGTCCTCCATAGTGATAGTTGTAGTCTAACAAGTACTTGATGCTTACATGAGAACAAGCAATCCAATCATAATGGGATTAAAGTAGTAATGCAAATAAGGTGGAGCTCATTAAGCACCAAACTGCGATGCTCACAGTAGGAGTGAGATTAATCACAATAAGATATATATTCCCACTTTAGTCACATAACTGAAAGGGATTTTAGACATTTCTTGGAATTTGTCACACACAGCAATCCACTCATATGTATTTTTTCCGTTATTTTTAATTTCTATTCCTTCAATCAATCTGGTACTTCTGGCATTTGAGCTTTGTGCCTTGTTGTACCTTGTCTGCCTTGTTGAAGCTTCCTTGAAAAGATAAGCGGAAAGTACAATTTAGTTATAATGTTTGAACAAAGAAAACTGCAGGATATGTCAAAGAAAGATCAAATTTCAAGTTCAACACAGGAGGGAAATTCTGACATTGAAACAGAATGTGATGGAGGTTGTCTTCAGCTATTAAACACACTCTGCTGTGTAGAATGAAAACAGGAATGTGAGTGTACTGGTTCTATATGTACACATTGTAATGCCTTTCACTCTTCAGGAACCTTTTCAGGAATTTTTCGCACCAAGGAACCAGGACCTATTTTTCACCCTAGACCTCTAGTTCCTGAACCATTCTTTGCTCCTTTTTCAGGGTAGTACTCTCAGTTCATCCCAACTTTACTCCTCAGGACTATCCTGATTTGTGAAGATGAGATGGTTATGAAATGCAGCATCTTAACAAATTTCAAAATTTTTACCTGGGGTGGGGGAGAGAAAATGTTTACGTGAAAATAAAGAATCATACTTCTTCTGGCAATCAGCAGTAGCTAGAGGAAAAATGAAGCAGGGGAAAGAAAGCACGTTAATGACAGAGGGATGCATTGCGAGAGTTGGTCAACATGCCAGACTCAGCAGGGGTTTACATCACAACACGGGGTAGGACGTCAATGAGGGGCTACTGATATACAGAGTTCAAAGAGGCAGAGATGGAAAACATACAGACTGAGAGAAAGCCAGAATGTGTCCTTGTAGCCAGACTTTCTGTGTGATATACAGCTGTCTGCCTTAACTGTGTGTCTGCATGCATCTGAGAGTCCAAAACCATTATCATTCATGGCCCATCGCACACCGACACGCGCACAGCAGGGACACGTTGTTTGGTAAGTGAGGGCAAGTGCAAGGGTAAAATGACAGCCAGGAGACAGTGAAGAAACTCACATGATGAGAAAAAAGGCAAATTTTATTATCCGCCTTTCTCCTTTTCTGTCTCTCTCTATCATGTCTTCTCTCTCCATCCACTTGATCCACATCTCTTTTGCTCTGTAACAGCTTCCTACTGAACTTAAGGCAGCATCATAGATAGATAGATCCATAGATGGTCTCAAATAAGACAGCACTTGATTAATCTCATTTTCTGAGCAGTTTTTAGCGCTCAGAAAATGCCTCGTCCCTAAGTTTGCCTTGGGGGAGGGGTGCTGCATTTTGGCCATAAGTGGCCCAAATATCTCATGGCTGGTTGCATCATCAGTGAGAGGCCATGAGACAAAGCCTGGATTTTGTTATGGTTCATTCGCTGCTTCGTCTGCCGTTCAAGCAACATATTGCTACCCTACCTGCTAGAAATCTCCAGGCTGTTATGGTTCAACAATCCAGACCTCTGCAAAGCCACATGGATGATGTGTTCACTGACCTGTTCTTTTGTCATTTGGTCTTAAGTCTTTTGAAGTATATCCCTACACCTTAAGAAGTCGTAGCTCAGTTTTAGAACTCCTGGCTTTCCCCGGTATGCCAGCCAGCGTGGAGTACACAGTGTGTAGTTTAGCATTATGAAACAAGTCCATTCAGTTTCCTTACTAAGGCTGTAGAAGGAGGAATACATTGATGAATGCAATAAAAAAGGTAGCAACACTCACACAGATGCAATACAAGCATTGGTGTATGCTGATATACACACACAAACATGAAAATGCATTCTCAAACCCACAAAAAAAAAGTGCACATACAAACACATGTACGTAAACACACACATACACACTCTGTCCTGCTAAATCAGTAAAAGCACAGACCAGTTTTAAGTTTTTTTTTCTCAAAGACCCCAGTCAGCACCAAACTCTGCACTCAACCACTACACAGTCAAAAGAAATTACATCAGAGGGACATCAAACCGATTGCTGCAAGACATCAGTGTACTGAGTCAGTAAGCTGTTTGTACATCTCAAAACTTCAAAATGGAGGTTGATAGCAGGGCAGCCCTGCTCTGAATGGTTTGTGAGCCACCAAATTTTTGTTGAGGGCAAGAAACAGATGCAAAATCGATCTTATTTTTCTTTTTTGGAGCATGCTTGTGTTTGCCATTTTCCATTTTCTTCTCTGTACCTTATTCTCTATCCCTTGATATGTCCCTGAATTATGGCATTGGTTCACATACACACGCGTGCGCACACACACTGCGGTATCCTCTAATTATGCTGTATTGACTGGTGAATATGGGAGCTGGCCTTTGTGTGTGGTCTGAGATTCTGAGCATGCCAGAGATGTGTGTGTGTCTTTCATGTGCTTAATGATGACCACGTCTGTACAGAATGTAACAAGGCCACAAGCCACAGTCATTGTGTTCCCTACTGAGCCAAAAGGGCAGGGCAGTTGTTGTATGTGTGTGTGTGTGTGTTTTTTTTTCTCTTGTGTTTGATCAAAGTATATCCAGTAACACACTGAAAAACTCTCAAACTCAAAACAGAATACATTCTCCCTCCCAGTCACCACGGTAACTATACAGTGGATATTTTCCTTATTTTGATTAGTTCCAGGAGGAAAAGGAGGAAGCAGCTGGACTTGCTATTCAGTCTTGAAGATGTTTCGTCAATCATCTAAGTAGCTTTTTCAGGTCTGAGCCAATGAGCAGCAGACCTGCATTTATCCTCTGAGAGTCATTCACACCTTGAACAAGGTGACACTAGATCACATGGGAGTCAAGTGAGAGTCCTTTGAGTCACAGGCCTTAGAGTCATTAGAGTCACATGATGGAGGTGCAACCTACTCCTACTCGAGTATAAGCCAAGTTTTTTTGTTTTTTTTTAACCAAATTTCACAACGCAAATTGGGGGGTCGGTTTATACCCGAGTAATTCAAATACAGATCCCAGAGAATGAAATTTCCAGAGATGGAAATTCCATCTATCCATGGAAAATAGTTTAAATCATAGCTTAATAAGACATTTCCTGGATAAACATCTTATCCAGCACATTTTGTGGCAGCCATATACGGCAGCCAGTAAGCGCTATTGTGTTTGGTCAAAGACAAAAGAACGGGCCAATCAGAGACGACCTTATAAAAGTGCTGTTTCATACACTGGTACAATAACATTATTTTGTAGTCTCGCTCAATGTCATGTTTTGTGCTTTATTAGCAAGAAGCTTGAGATAAGATATAACATGCAATGAAAACTACAATTCAGAGAATGACGTTCTTTGGCTAGAAAATGAAAAGACAGATCAAGAAGAGGAAGAGGAGACATCTCTCTGTCCTTGCAGAGAGATGTTAAGACAGCACGGCAACATCATCATCCTAACATCTCTACATCACTTAGAGATGTTAGGACAGCATTGTAAGTAGGTGATAAGTTGCAGCCCACTTTCTCTCTTCAAGGATGTATTTCTTGAATAGATGACTTCCTTTCAGGTGTAGGCTGAGTCTTGACCTGAGGATTTGGCCCTTCTATGTTGAGCCATGTATTTTTTTGACCAACCAAACCGATGAGCTGGATGACTGATAACCTTCAGAGATCATCAAGGAAGGAAGGAAACAGGGATGGAAGGGTGATTGGGTATGGGTTGTTGTGTCATACGACGGTGGTATGAGACCAGCAGAATATTTAACGCCAGAAGAGATCGCATCATTGAATCAACAAAAGATTATGCTGCTGTATTTGTATTTATGCATTAAAGGTTTCACTGTTGAGGATGTCCATAAATGAATACAAGCAATATGCAACGGATTCTGCAGGAAACCCAATAAAACTCCAGGTGTGTACAGAATAAAGATACAGAGCATACATAATGCACAAGGCAAGAGAGGAGAGAAAACGGAACAGGGGGATGCTGGAGGAATAAATCAGCATAACCAATAACAACAACAGTGGTATATAAATGATGAGAAGAGGGAGAGAGCTTGTTACATTATATAAAGTGAGTCATCTGATGCTGATCAGCTGATGGTGTGTGTGTATGTGTGTGTGATTTCAGCGCTCAGCGTGAACTAACATGATGCTCCACAGGTTCACTCAGCTCTTCATCCTCTCTCGTCGAAATCGCTCTGCATGTTGCTGGCATTTTATGAAACCCTGTGACGCTCTGTTTGTCATATACTGACTTTGGTGTGTTGTGTGTGTGTTTGTGGGTGTGTATTCCTCTTTTTATGGGGACCAGAAGCCCAAGCTAGGTAAGGGCTCAAAGTGAGATGGAGGGAAAGAGAGGGTAGATCTGCTGAGTTTTGAAAAGTGAAGAAAAGACAGAAATGAGTTTTGTTCTCATCCATCCTGATTAATAACCCTCTGTGTCTTTTTAATCATCTTCCTCAGCTCTTTTTCTCTATCTCTACCTTTCTCCTTTTTCTTTTTTTTTTTTCACCATCAGCTAAAATATGCTTTCATTAAATCAAATGCGTGAAACACCAACAAAAGATGAGTTAGTAACCTTTCTTCTCTGTGCCCCCTCTGCTTATCTTAATAACTTTCTGTTCTTTCTGCACTTTGTTGAAGTTAAGTTTGTCTTTTTATAGCTTGTGGGTGTCTGTTTCTACAGTGGTGCTATGGCAACTGCAGGGGATTGTGTGTTAGCAGATATTTCTGTTTGGGTGTTATAGTGGCTTTGCTATAGCACCCAGTACAAAAGCTACACAACTCATCTTCTCTGTATTTTATTCTCACATATTTTATTGATAAGTGATTTAGAAGGTCAGGGCTGAGCTTGCAAATTGAGACCCAAATTGTTTACATATAGGCAGACCGGATGTATTTCCATAGTCGCCAATGCATATTCACCACACAAAGTAACAAGGATCGCTAGTTGCCATAGTTTCCAACACTTTTATGCTATTTCTATGCTTGTACACTACTTATGAAAAACTTTTTGTACAGCATATTTGCAGTGGCAACTCAACTTAACTGGCTTTAACCATTTCTTATGTTTAATTCCTAATATAATTCATTTTTATGGTAATACAGCAGCAAAATACAGTGTGGTTTGCTAAATAATTATGAATGAAATACACCTTTGAATTTTATTAAGTTTTTTTTTTTTTAGCAAAATAACAGGCAAAACCTTTGTTTTAAAGGACAATACCATTCAATTTTGCATGTTTGAGCCTAATATATTCAATTTTCATACATGTTATGTTACTGGCAATCATTTCCCAAAGGATAAAACCGTATTTGAGCTTTCTGATATTTTATAAAATCTCTTAATCTTTCAAAGACAAATATTGAAGCGATACACCTTAAAAATCGATGTTTCACCTGCTAATAGTTAAGCAAAATTATGAAGTCATGGTCATTAAAATTTTTCAATAAATGCAGGTCTTCTTTTGGGACTATATTCCCTGGTGGAGACATACATTCACTCCACACTTTTTATTGTGCTTAAACGCTAAAATTACAAAGGTTCGAAAAAAAAAAACCTGAATACACTTGTTGTTCACGATAATGGATTACCTATCCCAACAATGTTTCAAGTATCAACAAGTTGATTTTAATAGCGTACCAGAATGAACTANGATTACCTATCCCAACAATGTTTCAAGTATCAACAAGTTGATTTTAATAGCGTACCAGAATGAACTAAAATCAATGGTGATCTGGAAGGTAGGAAAAATGTTTATATTTTTAAAATTTTTTTTTTTTAAATTTTTGTCAGTAACCTTACATGAATGAAAATTGAATATATTAGGTTCAAACATGTAAAATGGATGGTATGGTCCTTTAAGATGCACACGGGGACATATAATGTTCCTGTATTAATACCATGTGTTGTTTGCTAAGGAGAATTGTTATTGATTCCAGCTGCCATTACAAAAAATGGACATATAGTGTCAGCGTTCTTAAAGTCAAACACACACACACACACACACACACACACACACACACATACATATATATACACAGATATCCTAGTGTTTTCCCAATTGTATTTCTGGTCTTCCATTTTCACTGCGTTGCGCTCCTGTCTCGCTCCACTGGATGCTAACCAGGGGAGGAATGATGGCGCAATACTCACACACACACACACTCTCAGAAGGGCCTTTTCCAGCTCTCTGCAGGGAGATAGAGTGGTGTGTTTGGTTCTGATAGGAGCAACACAACCGATATAACAAAGCGAGAGACTTTGGGGGGTGGGAGTTGAGGGAGTATTTGCATGTTGTCTTCCAAAGTAAACAAGCTCTCCCTTAGAATTTGAATATAAAAAAGCAAAAACTGGCAGGACATGAAAGTAATTCTGTTTCACATGTGTCGGTATTTCCTTGTAATTCAATTATAAACCAATTCTGTTGTATTAGTAATGGTGTTCTCATGTCAAGACTGGGCTAAGGAGCTACAACATGAGTTGCATTAAAACAAGATATTGATACTGAGTTTACAGAATATCAGATAAATCCTAAAATCTATTGACACCTTTTTTCTTTTTGCAGCATATCAGACACAGCTTTTATATCAGCCTGGAGGCAAAAACATGCACATTTGCCCACGCCATGCTGCTTAAAATGACATAAATAGGCTTACAGATATGATTAAAGTGCCTAGCAGGCCTGTGTGCACTTTTTTTTTTATAATCAATAACAAGTATAGCTTTATTTAAATATGAACAGGGTGAAAATTCAGCTTTTAATGCAGGAAAAGTTCAAAACACACAACAGCCTTGTGTTCTGTGGAGCAAATCATTGAATTTTTATGTTTATTCACTCATTGAATGTGACAGGAAGGATGTCAGCTGACTGAAAGGTGTTATAAAATGATAGATTAATCAACTGTCCTCATCTTTCTTTTCCACATTCCCAGGCGATGAAATTCCAAAGTTTATTGCTATACCTGGATGCTAAAGGCAGGGAATGCTGGAATCTCATTTGAGCTATCAGAATAAAATAAAAAGTTTGGAACAATTATGGTATCTTCTGATTGGTCAGTTAGAAGCAATCATGCTGGTGCTGCTCTCCTTAAGGTGCTCTTTATAGTTACAGGAAATTACCAGACAATCTGCATAATTTAAACCAATCCAATGAACTGTGGACAAGCATAGACAACACGATTATTTCTATAGATATTGGAATGAATTGATTTTCTATAAGTTTCTAAGAATTGTAAAGTGATTTATATGCAGCTGATGAATGGCTGTCATCTTTTCTGTCCTCCCCTCTGTCTTCTCTCTCTCCTCTGGGTGTTACAACAGCATGATCAAACCAAAGAGTCATTTGATTACACACACACAAACACATGCACGCACGCACACACACACACACACACGCTCTGTACCATGAGTCATGCAGTGTGTTACAGAGCATAGTAATCTGTCTTATCTTGTCAGTTTAGCAAGTAGATACTCTGATGTTGATGCACTATAGTGATCTGCCTGTTTGTGTCACGCACTTTGTCTTCATTTGCACCCCTTGTTGTGTGTGTGTGTGTGTGTGTGTGTGTGTGTGTTTGGGTGGGTGTGGAGGCCAAGGAGTATCTGTCTCTGTGCGGTGAGGCAGGAGGCAAGAGAAGTCGTGATAAGTCAGCACACACACACACAGAGAGAGAGAGAGAGAGCGAGAGGGCGATCAGAATGTAGAAACTGATGAAGTAGCACTTTACACTTAGGATAGAGAGAAAGAAAGAATGAGAGAGGGGTTAGGGGGATGGGGTGGGATTATCTCAAATTGAGAGAGAGAGAGGAAGTGAAGGAGGGATGAGTGAGGACAGAAGAAGAGAGAGAGGATTCTCTACCCTTTCACCTTGGCTTTTTCATTTTCCTTCTCTTTATGCATCTTTCTCCCGCTCACCTTCCTTCCCTCCTTCTCCTCTCTCTCAAGGGTACCAGCTACCTTTCCCTCACTCAGTCACTCACACACACACACACACACACACACACACACACACACACACGTTTATGCACACACACACATATACACATTCTCATGCTGTCTATTGGAGATGATTTATGCTCCTGTGTTCTTTTATTTTTAGACCAATTACTCGGTTTCTCTCACTTTTGCTCTCTCTCTCTTTCAATTCCCTCCTCTCCCTATTTCTCATCCCTCCATCCCTTTCTAAATATTTTCTTCTTGTTATCCACATCTCTGTCAGTATTTGCCGACTGTTTTTAAGTGTTTGTTTTACCGACTGTATGAGTTTTTCCTCGCTCAGTCCAAATACTTACAGTTCAGGTCGATTGGAGACATCGGGGACGCATTTGTCCGTGTGTTGACCCTGTGATGGACTGTGACCAACCCTGCCTTCCTCCCAGTGCATGCTGGGAAATGCTGCAGGGACGCTTAGCCTGAGCAGGTTTAAGGCAGGCGTGGAAAATGAAACGAAAGAGATAAAAGCAGAAAGAAGTGGTATGTGACAGAAGTGGCTGTTGTGTCAGAAAAATAGACACTGAGATGGCATGTGACATGGTTCCGTGTGTGTGTGTGTGTGTGCGTGTGTGTGTGTAGCGTGTGTGTGTAGTTACTTACATGTGACAGTCATTGGGTGAGAGTTGTTGATTTATATTGTGAATCCCAGTGGGGCGCTGTAAACTCTGTCTACAGACAATTAAACATCTCTGTTGCACGCGCATACACACACACACACACACACATTAATCTCTGTCAGTCTGTTTTTGTGTCTTTCTGTTTGTCAACTTTACTTTCACTTCTTTCTTTCTTTCTTTCTTTCTTTCTTTCTTTCTTTCTTTCTTTCTTNTGTCAACTTTACTTTCACTTCTTTCTTTCTTTCTTTCTTTCTTTCTTTCTTTCTTTCTTTCTTTCTCGCCTGTGCCTGTTGCCTGGTAACGGAGTTTTTGTCTTTCTCCTATAACTTTTACATTCAGAGAGGTAGACGAAACAAAACATGGAGACAGAATAAAGAAAAGCAACATTTAGGTGTTGTGTTATGTCATAAGTGCATAATCATGTCATAATTTTTAAGACTTTGTATTTAACACACACACACACACACACACCATTTGAGCCAACAGTTTGATGTCACGGCCCAAGCTGACCAAACACAGGTCTTGTAGCCTTCGTTTCCGTTACATTTTCAAATGCTGCTCATCAGCTTAAGAGAGTGGATGTGTTGAGTGGAAAATAGAGTGTATAGCTGTGTGTTTCTATCTCTCTTTCTCTTTCAGACCCCCTCACACTCGACTGTAATCTTTCATCAACCATAATCCTCATCCAGAGGCCCACTGATTACAGCTTATATCTGTTAAAAGACCATACCACCCATTTTGCGTGTTTGAGCCTAATATATTTAATTTTCATACATGTGACAATCATTGACAATCATTTCTCAAAGCATGCTACTAGAACGGTGAATTAAAAATGTTTTTCCTACCTTCCAGACTGCCATTGGTTTCAGTTCATTCTGGTATGCTATTAAAATCAACTTGTTGATAATTTTTTTTTCAAAGTTTCATAATTTTAGCATTTAAGCATAATAAAAAGCGCGGACTGAATATATGTCTCCACTGGAGAATATAGTCCCAAAAGAAGACCTGTGTTTATCAAAAAATTTTAATGACTGTGACTTCATAATTTTGTGTAACTATTAGCAGGTGGAAAATGGATTTTTAAGGTGGGTGTATCGCTTGAGTATTTGATTTTGAAAGATTAAGAGATTTTGCAAAATATTAGGAAAGCTGAAATATGGTTTTATCCTTTGGGACATGATTACCAGTAACGTAACATGTATGAAAATTGAATATATTTGGCTCAAACATCCAAAATGGGTGGTATGGTCCTTTAATGAGACTTCCAGTTCATATTGTTGAACACTTCTGATATATCCTAGCATGTTTCTGATTCATTTGGATTTGCTTCCTTAACAAAATTTAAATATATCAGAAGTTGTATGTTGCTTGGATTATGAACATATATTCCATGTATTCATATGTGCAGCATCCCAGGAACTTTATTCCAAACACATGTATTACTTCCTGGCCATAATTGAAAACAAAAAAAATCCTGTTCATGTTTATCATCTTAATGCCAACAATATGATGTTTGATATGTCTAATCATGTTTTTAAGAACATAAAAGTTCTTAATTATTTTCCACCTGTTCCACCTGTGGCGTGTTAGTCTGTGACACGGATCACTACAGCACACGCATGCACATCTTAGTACAAGTTTCACACACACAGACACACAACAGGAAGTTGTTTCCTGGTGCTGAGAGGAGAAGAGCAGTAATTAAGACGATGTGCTGTGGATATTCTTGGTTCAGTAGTGATCAGTGTCATCTGTTTGTGCACTTATGTGTGTGTGAGTGTGTGTGTGTGTGTGTGTGTGTGTGTGTGTGAGAGAGAGAGAGAGAGAGAGAGAGAGAGGGAGAGAGAGAGAGAGAGAGACAGAGGCTGCTGCTGCCCACAGTTTCCATGGTAACGTCAGAACCCATCTTGGTCTCTATGGTAACTTCTGGTTGGTACCCACAGAGAGAGAGAGAGAGAGAGAGAGAGAGAAAGAAAGAAATGAATGATGTGATTCAGAAGTGAAGAGAGGGACAGAGAGAGAGAGAAAGAGAGAGAGAGAATTGCAAGAGAAAAAGAGAGTTCTTAAAGTGTGAAAAGAAGCATGTGTGTGTTTCAGCTTGTAGTTTTGTTGAGTTGTGGGTTTGGCTTTGAGGTGGTTGCAGGTTTGGGATGATAAAGAGGAAGGAGAATGAAGGAGGTGTGGCTTCCTATAATGTTGTTTCAGTGTGTTTCTATGTGGTTTGTGTCGTCTTGTCGTGATTTTTGCTGTCATTCTCAGATGTCTGTAGTGTGTTACTGTATCGTGAAACAGAAATTTCCTTTTGTGCAGGCGGAAAAACCCCATTCTAAGATGCATTTAACCGTTAGAGCAGAATGTTGGAATTCTAATATAAGATCAAATAAAAGTAAAATCACCTCAGAAGATTAACATTAAAATGTACAAACACACACACACACACACACACACACACATCATACACTAAATTATGATGTGTCAGTGGTTTCTTCCCAAAACAAGTTAATGGCGCATCCTGTCCTGCAATACATGGTCACACACACACACACACACACACACACACACGAAAGGTCGTGGTAAATGGAAACATTGTCCCGCATATGGTAGAATGTCGATACTATAATCTGATTGGCCCAGTTGATGGATCGGCGGTTTGGTTGACCTATCACAGTTAACTGAATTATTGCCCCCACATACTCACCTTTCTGTCTTTCTGTCTGCTTTCTTTCCCCTCTCTCTATTCATCTCTCTCTCTCTCTGTCTGTCTGTCTCTCATTCATCCTCCTTTCTAAGTCCCTCATCTCCTTTCTCCTTTCTTTCCAGTCACTAACCAGATTAGTTTTGCTCTTAATGGATCTGTACGAGTGGAAGGAAGCAGAGAAGCAGTGTGTGTGTGTTTGTATGTCACAGAGAGGGGTATGTACATGTTTGTGTGTGTGTGTGTGTGTGTGTGTGATGTGTGTGTAAAGCTGAGCTGTTCTTACCAGATGTTTTTCTCTATTTTATTTTCCAGAGTGCCACACTGTCTGCCTGTCACCAACAGATACACAGCCTGTGTGCATATGTGTGTGAGACAGAGTGATGGAGAGTGTGTGTATTTGGAGAGGGAGGATGTGTATATGTGTGTGGGTGTGGGTGTGTGTTTTGAGTGTGAGTTAGCGCATGAATTAATTCTGCTTAGATTATTAATATTATTCACTGTGTGGGTCAGGGTCTGGAGCATGAAAGATGAAAATTTAAAAAACATCAATTGTCCAGACTCAAACTGACACACACGCACACGCATATGCACACACACTAAATGCAAGACGGGTTTAATGCGAAAACCTTAATCTGTAGTCTTACGCTTCATACCTGTGTGTGTGTGAGAGAGAGAGAGAGAGAGAGAGAGAGAGAGAGAGAGAGAGAGATGGCAGATACACTTATACAAGTTACAACTGAATACATCCGAAACTGATATATTCTCTCTCTCTCTCTCTCTCTCTCTCTCTCTCTCTCTCTCTCTGTGTGTGTGTGTGTGTGTGTGTCCTTTTCTACAGTTCATGTTGAGTAGATCTATCAGTTCCTCTCCATGCTGACTCGCTTGTTTGTTTAGCTGGACCTGCTTTAAACAAACTCTCTCTCTCTCTCTCTCTCTCTCTCTCTCTCTCTCTCTCTCTCTCTCACATCAGCCTTAACAGCAAATCTTTACACAGCTACTGTATACATGAGCTGATCCAACGCTAACAGATGCTTTCAACAAACAGCAAGCTGCCCTTTTTACACACACTTAAAGACACTAAAACACATTTAGCAAAATGCTACCTCAGGTTAAAAGCTCAGCATCTCAGAAATACAATTTACACTCAGCAAAGTTTTTTATGATAGTGAATGTTTTAGCCACAAAACGCTTTTAGCAGATTAAACTGGTGTTTTACTAATAATCTGATTAGATTACATGAATAGGCCCATCATAGTCCAGATCATTTATGCTATAATCTGGACTATATAATTTAATTGTCATGTGAATGTCAGAGATCTTGGTAAAGTTGGCGGCATAAGAAGCTCCACCCCCTCCAGCCTCAGGTTCAGACGATTCTTCCCAGGGAAGGCGCTTCGTGTCTGGGGAGATGAGCCTGGCTGACCCCCTATCCTGAACCTCTGGCTCTCTGTGTGCCTGCATGCTTGGGAAAATACTAGATGATGGATGGATGGATTAAAGGATGGATGGATGGAGAAAAATCTACTTTTCATATTCAAAAAAATTAAATAAAAGCTCCCAATGTTGCTCCCTTCCTCAAAGGGAGGAAGGGAGCAACATTGGTATTTTCTGTGTTTTGTTGGCAAGGAATCGTAATAGTTTTTGTTACTCGTCTTGGGGGGGAGAAGGGAGAATTTTCCCTCCATTTATAAACTTTACAAAAAGTGAGGATGGAAATCGATTAGGTGGAAGACTTAACTCTCGCTGTTACACTCTTTCTATCACACACACACACACACACACATACACAAGCACAAGCACAGAACCAAGGCCATGTTAGGACAGTTCCCAGGACCCCCTAAGGCAGGGGTCATCGGTATGACAACAGTGTCTATGAGACCCTGTAGTGAGTGATGTCAATGTGCGTAGATGCATTCCAACCTTCAGACAGTAGCCATGTAACACAGGAAGACAACTCTTTAATTAAATAATCCAAATTATTTTAGTGTAGATTAGATTACAAGTCGCGTACCCTAAATAACCAAACATATTCCCATACACACACAAACACACACTAGAAGCCATATAAAAACAAACAGAATATCATGTTCTGACTGATAAACTCACTGATAAAAAGTGTGTATTTTAGTTGCTGCTATAAATAACTCCCAAAAGTTTTTAGGATCATAAAAAGGAAGTGACATCAGCTATACAGGAAACAGTTACTGCTCTGGTTTCTGATTGGCTGTTCTCTTCGATTGATCTCATCTCTCTCTTTATTCCTGCTGTGGTGCATTTTCTGCTCCAACAGATGAATGCAGGGGTTGACACCTGTCCTCTGTGTGTCTTGACAGGAGCGTGTGGAGTATTTGTTCCTCATCATCTTCACAGTGGAGGCGTTCCTGAAGGTGATAGCCTACGGCCTGCTCTTCCACCCCAACGCCTACCTGAGGAATGGCTGGAATCTGTTAGACTTCATCATCGTTGTCGTAGGGTGAGTGGACGTGGACACGAAGACGCTAAAATGTTCCTAGAGCGAAGATAATTAGTAGCTTCTGTCTAATATCTGTAGCAGGTAAAGTGTCTCGCAATTTAGACATATATCAGATTAGCAGTGGGAGTGCTTCAAGTACCACTGTGGTACACGTCCCACAGTTTGAGAGCTGCAGCTGCAAAGCAATCAGACTTGGAAAATTCACTGCTGACACACATTATAAATTTACATGTAAAGGCTGTATAGCAATAGCTTTTACCATGAGGTGTATCTCATATTATTAATGTTAAAATGCTACATATACCACCTTAAAACCGAATTGCCATGAAACAATCTTCATGGTGAATCGGTTTTAAAGCTGTGCATACTCTGACCTGCTGTGTTTTGGTGGAGCCTAAAGTGATTAGCTTGTTAGATTCTGATAGCAAAGCTCTGCTGTTTGCTTTATCTGCAACTCAGCAACACTGCCCATCTGCTAAACCCTGTGTGTGTATCTGTATGTGTGCGTGTGTGTATGCATGTTCATATCCATGAAAATATCTTGTTTGCGTCGTTGCACAGCATTGTGTGGGTAAAGGCACAATAGCCAGTGAATGTGACAGCTACTTTAATGGTCTAATTGACTGTGTGTGTGTGTGTGTGTGTGTGTGTGTGTGTGTGTGTGTGTGAGAGAGAGAGAGAGAGAGAGAGAGAAAGAGGGAGAGAGACATCATCCTATGACCTGAAGGAAGACTGAATGTGTGCACGCATGCGCAGACACACACACACACACACACATACACACACACACACCCACAGGGAGTCTTTTTCATCATAACTCAACTGTTCACTCACATTAGCCTGCACGTGCTCGGTTCACCACAGTGGCAGACACACACACACACACGCACACACACACACACACCATTGGTGGGCATCATGGTGTCGGTGCCCCTGGCATAAACACAACCTTTCCCACTCTCAAGCTGCTATCACCCTCTAAGCCTGCGTCTCTGGCACCCCTGTCAGGAGGTCAGGCGGTCAGCCGGGTTCAGNTATCACCCTCTAAGCCTGCGTCTCTGGCACCCCTGTCAGGAGGTCAGGCGGTCAGCCGGGTTCAGTGGCTCGGATGTAAAAATGGCTTCTCTGCATTCATTTCTCTTTCCCCTCATATGTCTTCATTTCTTCTCCTTTTTTTTTTTTTTTNTTTTTTTTTTTTTTGCTCTTTTCATCCCTCTCTCCTCTCTTTCAACCAACATTCCAGTTCTACTTTGTTTGCATAATAAAAATAACAGTAAGACAATTAAGCAATTAGGCAAATGCAAAAATGGATCAAGTCAATGGTTGATGATGGAGTTATGGATGAAGTTGGTTGAAATTTATACAATGCATGCAGCTTAATAGTCTATAGATTATTATTGATTTAGAATGGTACGATATTAATAATTCTAAGTTGCATTTAGTCTTTTGTAACATGCTTTTATGTTGAAACTTTGGCTGTAGTGTCGTTTTACCTTTATGAATGTACACAGTCCGCGTTATCTTGTTATGATGTACACAAGCGCTTACGTGTGCGACACCTAAAAGCTGCAATTAACATCCTACCATCAAAAAAAATATGCTGAGCGAAATGCTGGTGGTGGATGTGCTTTTTGCTTTTTTTTTGCACTCTGTAGGCAGAGAGAGAGAGAGAGAGAGAGAGAGAGATGTTTTGAGAGGTCTTTTCAAGTGGCCATTTCATCTATACTAATTGATAATTCTCCATGACTAACACGCCGCTGACTGGCCTTTGAGCTGCACGAGCTGGAAAATTGCATGGTACAGTGTTTTTTCAAGAGAGAGAGAGAGAGAGAGNAGAGAGAGAGAGAGCGTTTGATGGCAAATGATAGGATAATAACAACAGGCGGTACCTTAAGAACACATTTACTCCTTTTAAAGATGATTATGCTTTCCACTTTTATATATTTCTACTTCATTTGTCCGAGTGCTGTGTAGATCATCATCAAGAGACAGGAAAAGATGTTTGGCATCATGCGACATTACAGTGTTAGGAGCATTTTATGCACATGCAAACACGTTTCAGACGCAGCTCTCACCGCTACAGGCACACACAGTACAAATGATTATGAATTTGTGCAGACGTCTTAATTTTGAATCTATAATTTATCATTTTCCAACATGTTTCCTGGATATGATTTCAGTTGAATAGTTACAACAGTGAAGACAGGTAGTCATTACTGCATATTATAAATATTTCTTGTATTTTTTTCTCTCTCTTAATGTCAGGGAATAGAACATATACATGACTATGGTGGTTATTAAAGTCTTTATTTTCTGTCCTGCAGGTTATTCAGTGCAATCTTGGAGCAGGCCACCAAGGGGGACGGGGCCACTCCTATTGGCGGGAAGGCAGCGGGCTTCGATGTCAAGGCACTGAGAGCATTCAGAGTACTCAGACCCCTCAGACTGGTCTCTGGAGTACCCAGTAAGTACTGAAGATAAAATTAAGGAGAAAAGAGAAAGCTAAATGCAGCCAATTTTCTGCAGTACTCACAGGAAAAAGGTCAGATTTGAAGAATTCTTGCAGATGACTGTAGTAGACGCTGGTTTACATATTAAATAATATAATTCAAAACCAGTGTTACCAGCCTAACTGTAACGAAGCCAGTCTTCAACCTCAACAATCCAGCTTCGTTGCAGGTACATGTATGCCTGTGGCGCTGTTTTTCCCCTGAAGTTTTTCTTTCAGTCAAGTCTTACTCTCAGGCTGTGTATGGCACCCAACGAGCTCCATCAAACAATCGCAATTTTTCCCGTGGCCTTGCAATTTTGAAACATTTCATCAATTTATCACCAAAAAAAAAAAAAAAAAATNAAAAAAAAAAAAAAAAAAATTAAACAAATTGCATCAGTTTTTCAGAAAAATACTGCGAATTTAATAATTTCTGATGAGAAAGAAAGAAAGAAAGAAAGAAAGAAAGAAAGATGGCTCAGGGGATCAGGTGTAAATGGAGATTGGATGAGGAGTGGGTGAAATGAACTACAGATTACAGCTGATATTGGTGCTGGATGCCACACACACACACACACACACACACACACACACACACACATAGTCCTGTTGTCCTGTTATCAGACATTCAGACAGCACTCAGAGTAGATGACTTGTCTGTCAGCTTGTACGTTAGTGACTACAGAAATCAATAATCCAACTGGCGAGAAGAGAAAGGATCACATATCATGGATGAAGGTGTGTGAGTGTGTGCACCTGTGTGTGTGCGTTAGAGACCCACAGGCAGTGTATTATTCCTATATTAAGTAAACACACAAGATTCTAGTGCAACAATTTGTGAAAATTGCTAAGATTTCTTCAGGCGATGATCATATCCAACCCAGTATGAGTGTATTCTCACCAGCTCCTCTCCTCGTGTGTGTGTGTGTGTGTGTGTGTGTGTGCGCCAGGTTTACAGGTAGTGTTAAACTCCATAATCAAAGCCATGGTTCCTCTGCTCCATATTGCCCTTCTGGTACTCTTCGTCATCATCATCTACGCCATCATTGGCCTGGAGCTCTTCATGGGCAAGATGCACAAGACCTGCTTTTACTCCAAGAACGGGCATACAGGTAACACACACACACACACACACAGATACTGTATGTACCTCAACTATAATGCACTGATGCACAGATGCAGTTACAAACATGCATGAACACACACACACACACAAACACACACACACACACACACACACACTCAGACATCCAGTNCATGCATGAACACACACACACACACAAACACACACACACACACACACACACACTCAGACATCCAGTGCTTCAGTGCTTAGATAAACTGACTGAAAGCTTCACCAAGCATGCATTCACACACAGCGATGGACACGCTTATCTTTCTGATGGCTGCAGTAACACGTCAGCATAAGCATGCTGTCATCCAGAGAAGAGAGAAAACACAGAAAACATTCCTGCTGGCTTTAAAGTATCACCTCCATTATTTATTTAAACTCATTTATGTTTCTGAGCACAAACAATTTGAGCAGTAATTGAAAGAGCAGCTGCCAAACAATATTCAGTTACGGCCCTCAGGTAGGAAAGGACTTAAGTGTTGTAATGGTGATGTTATAGGTCCCGTGAGAGGCGTTAGCATTGCATCGGGTAAGTGCTGGTGAATATGCGCTGTTATCCATACATCACCCTGAAGAGCTTGTTTAGTATAATTAGTACAACACTTTTCCCTTCTGTTTTTATGGCTCTTGAGTTTTTTGTTTTTTTTAAATTCGTCTTTTATACTCCTTCTTTTGGTGCTAAGAAGTTAAATTGTTGCTGTGATGAAACCGTTGAAAATGCTCAGTGTTGCACTGAAGTGACTTAGCCTTCTACATTCAGACGTACAGGTTAGCAGGTGAAATATAGAATTTTAAGGTGGGTGTATCACCTGAGCATTTTATTTTGAAAGATTAGGGGATTTGGCAAAATAACAGGAAAACCGAAATATGGTTTTAATGTTTTGGAAAAATGGTTGTCAATAATGTAGCTGACAGGTAGTATTTATTGTGCTTGGACATGCAAAATCAACAGTATAGTCCTTTAAGGGGGCGGGGATTTCATAGTTCAAAAGTCATTAATTTATTTATGTATTTGGTTTTTTTTTAATCCAGATTTGATATGTTGGTGCTGTGGGATTTAATCTTAACCTGTCTAAATTCTGTCTCAGCCACCATTTCGGAGGAAAAGCCGGCACCCTGCGCGCCCAACGGAGCTCACGGTCGGCACTGTCGCCTGAACGGAACACAGTGCATTATGGGATGGGAGGGTCCCAACGACGGCATCACCAACTTTGACAACTTTGCCTTCGCCATGCTGACCGTGTTCCAGTGCATAACCATGGAGGGCTGGACGGACGTGCTGTACTGGGTGAGCCGGACACCACAACTGTGTGCGCGCGTGTGTGTGTGNGTGTGTGTAACATCAGTGCCACATGAGTACCTCTGAGAAAGAAGCCCTATTCAGCTAAATAAACCAATGGATTACTCTACACTGTTAAAGGACACCATACCACCCTCTTTGCATGGTTTAACCTAATATATTCAATTTTCATACATGTAACATTACTGACCATCATTTCCCAAAGCATACTACTGGAANTATATTCAATTTTCATACATGTAACATTACTGACCATCATTTCCCAAAGCATACTACTGGAACGGTAAATTATTTATTTTTTTCCTATGTTCCAGATCGCCATTGGTTTCAGTTCATTCTGGTACGCTATGAAAATCAACTTGTTGATAGTTGAAATGTTTTTGTGATAGGTAATCCATCATCGGAAAATCGAAATATATCTGAATTATATCGGAATATATTTGAACATATATTCAGGTTTTTTTTTGAAGTTCTGTAATTTTAGCATTTAAGCGCAATAAAAAGTGTGGAGTGAATTATCTCTCCACCAGGGAATATAATCCCAAAAGAAGATCTGCGTTTATCAAAAAGTTTTAATGACCATGACTTCATAATTTTGTGTAACTATTAGCAGACGAAACATTGTGTTTTTTTAAGGTGGGTGTATTGCTTGAATATTTGGTTTTGAAAGATTAAGAGATGTTGCAAAATGTCATATCCTTTGGCAAATGATTGTCAGTAACCTTACGTGTATGAAAATTGAATATATTAGGCTCAAACATGCAAAATGGGTGGTATGGTCCTTTAATATGAGGGACGCTTCAGTCAAACTCACATATGTGCCTTCTAGAACACTGAGAGGCATTTCTATGGAGATGTGACTCTCCACCTGCACTATGATGATACATGTAATAAAACAAACATATTATTTTAGCTACACAGTGGTTAAACAGGCCTGGAGCTTCACGAACATGTAATTGTGAGCGCTTTAGCCTTAGGCAGTCTAACAGAGTCCTCCATGTTGTTGTCGCTCTCAAATTAAGAAGCGTTGGCTTCAAAAGCTTTATGTGTAGAACTGTGTCGCGATGAGCGTCTGGGTGTAGAGTCGGCTGTTGCTCAGCAGGACCGTGGCAGAACACGGTGATTACTGAAAGCTGCAGGATGTGAGCACGCTGCAGTCTGTCTCGCGGCTGGAAAGCACTGATGACAGATTTCTGGGGATTTTCAGAACATAACTTTTCTGCTGGATTCCTGTCATAACAGATCTGCTACACGGCGAAACTCCAGCCAGCACAGAACGTCAAGGGCCGTCATGATTTCATTAAAAAAATTAATTATGAGTGCGCGTTTGCGTGTGTGCGTATGCTCTACACCCCCTCTGCTACTGTGCTTTCTGCTTCAGCTTCCTGCAACACACACACACATACACGCAGCAATACAGTACTACACAGCGTTTGCATTACACAGCTCACTAATAATGAGCACGCTTCAGCCGGCTATCTTTGTAAGGAATGGGACCCATTTATCAAAATTATATGTATTAAATAAATGACAGTGGAAAAAACATTCAGACAAGTTAAAGTTAAGTTTGCTTCATTCAGTTTGTGACTATAGTTTCCATTGTCTCATATATACAGCAATATAGATTAATGACATTCAACATCTGCTGCCCTCTCTCTCTCTCACTCTCTCTCTCTCTCTCTCAAATATGGAATATATATTCTTATTAACTACATTCACACACAACGAGACATCTGGATCTGGGATAAATTGAACCTGTCATTAGTCCATCATGGAAAACATGGTTGAATTTCATTAACACTGGTTTAAATATTTTATTTATTTATTTTTTTTTAAATAAATTCATGTATCTGGATCAGGATCTACTTCAAAATCTCATCAAATCTTCTTTGACCACATTCCCACCTGCAAAATTCCCTCCTGTAAAATTTCATCGAATCCTATCATCACTTTTGGAGATATGCTGCCGTCAGCGTTACAGAAAGACAAACAGACGAACGCAGGTGAAAACATATCCTCCTGGCAGCATTAAAGTACAATCTGCAGCCCTTCAGCTCCCATTTAAATCAACTCCAACTGTACCTCTGCTGTACCGTTCCTAAATACAAATCACTGTTCCTGATTTCACCGGGCTGTTTTATTCACGTGCTGCGACTCCTACATAACAGAACTGACGTGGTTTAAGTGAATGAGTCACAGCACCTCAATTGGATTATGAAGGATGTTTCACCTCGCCAGATGTTTTCAGTGAGAGAAAAGCTTTGAATTGGACTGAACATACCACCTAAATGTTGTTCAGTCTTGGTCTTTGTTGCGGGTCCACCAGGTCTTGCGTTCCAATAGGTAGACAACAGGATTTATACACACCGTCACAAATACACACAAACACACACATGCTCTGACAGTCTTGCTTTGCCAAGTATTTCTATGGCTTTCTAACATCGCTGCTCTTTTCTTGTTTCATTTCTTTCTTGCTCTCTAACGCCGTCACTCTCCTTTACCTCCTCCCGCCTCCTTGTCTTCCTGCATCTCTCTCTTTCCTTCTTTCTCCATCCCCATCTTTCTTTTCCCCTCTCCTTTCTCTCGTTGCTCCTGTCTCTTCAACCAAACCTTCCCTTCCTCTTCTCTCTCTCTCTCTCTCTCTCTCTCTCTCTCTCTCTCTCTCTCTTCTCTCTCTCAGATGCAGGATGCTATGGGCTATGAGCTGCCATGGGTCTATTTTGTCTCTCTCGTCATCTTCGGGTCCTTTTTTGTTCTTAATCTCGTTCTGGGTGTGTTGAGCGGGTAAGAGGTTGTCTGTTGTCATGTGTGTGTGTACGTGTGTTGTGTGTAGTTTATAATGTGGCTATACGAGGTGTTTCGATGTGATAAATGGCTGTGCAACAAGACTCACTGGACCAAACATTTGGATTGCAACGGATGGTTGGATACAGTATTTTGTTTTTCAGGACCCAGCAGGCCAGGGAAGAAAATCCAGCAGGGAGGGAGGAAGAGAGAAAACTGAAATACACACATACACACGTAGAAGAAGCATGCACTTCATAGCATTAAAACATACATGTTGTGTGTATATCTTTGTGTATTGGTTTATGTTGTCTCGTACAAATTAGCATATGCATCTGTTTGAATTGTTTGTACACGTACGTACTTTGTGTGTCTCTGTGTGTATTTGTGTACTACACTGCCATCCACCTCCAGGATAACGCGTGTGTGTTTTGTTCCACAAAATGCTGCTCCAGCAGGTGGGCTGGGTGTCTTTACCCGGCTATGCCAAGACACACTGTTTTAGTACAAGCACCACCCAGCTTGTAGGGACACACTGGGGTATAAATAATTCACCCCTCAGGTCTGCTGTGGAGGAGGTGGAAAGCTAAAAACATGCACAACAGGGAAACACAACAAGTGCATAGGGTTCATTTGAGGACAGAGTCTGGAGATAACTAGCATTAGCCATTTTTCCATTCATGATAATAATAATAACAGAAATAACTGGCTATGAGGCAGTCTTGATGTCTGATCCACTGGAGTCTTGGTGCATAGATTCTGTTAGTGTCTAACTTTAACTCTTCACAGCGATTCAGACGAAAATGACGTGATCTGACTGCAGCTGAAATGAAAGATTTTTTTTTTTTTTATGATGCTTCCTTCCTTCTCCACAGAAATGCATCCATTTACTTTCTTGAATTCAGGTTGTTGTTGTTGTTTCTCATGTGGATCACTCATAACTTTTATGTGTCATTCTCAATGTTTTGTACAGCCGATCGGTAATATGCCTTCCAACCAATCCATCTCCGTTCAGTTTGAGGATCCCATTTGAACACAGCTGACCAAATATGTGTCATGTGGCAAACTGTGCTGCAGATCTCTGACTCTGACAAATACTACCAACGCTCCATCATCCCAGCAGGAGCTGTGCTGAAACAAATGGGTCCATCTGTTGTGAACTTTCACTAAGGATCTAACCCCTTCCCTTCCTCCCTCCTCCTCCTCCTCCTCCTCCTCCTCTGTTGGTCCCTCACTTCCACCCTTACTCCCTCACTCCCTCTTACAACCCCCTCCCTCCTTGCTTTCCTTCTCATTCGTCCACCTCCTACCCTGTTTGCTATCCTCGCCCTTCTCCATCCCTCCATCTCCCCACATAGGTGAACGATGCAGTAGGAAACAGGTGGCCATGGGTCTATTTTGTCACCTTAATCATCATCGGATCCTTCTTTGTGCTAAACTTGGTTCTGGGGGTGTTGAGCGGGTAAGGGCAGGGTCAAAGGTCATCAGGAATGATCTTCTCTTTCTCTCCTTTGTGCCGTTGCTCTTGGCTGAATCTGATGAAGAGCTTTACTCTTGATCTTTGCCTACAGAAGCTGAGTCTAGGTAGAACTTTATTTCTTTCTACTTGTTAATTCTGGTTTTATCAACAGGAGTTTGACATGTGGCACAGGGTCAACTGCAGATGGTTTTTCTTTAAAGCATGTGCATGTATCTTTAGCATGGCAGCACTGGTTCTAAGCACCACCCACTGAGCTAAACAAACTACATTTACGGTATAATTGTCGCTGCCTTGTTTTCCCTAATTTGTAATGTCCAATAGCCCATGTTCCTATGGTCCGTGTCATTGCTTGACCCCCACCATCAGCCAAGGAGTGACTTTAGTGACTTAAGACCCCAGTAAACTTCATCCAAAGGAGAGCATTCAGGGGAAAAGACGTTTTGGAAGGCTCAAGATAATTCAGGCTCTTTCGGTGCTCTTTGTTCAGAATGTGTGCGATATCTCCCCTGGGCCATAATTGATCTAAATATCACGACCAGTTTCCTCTGCTGTCGGAGCAACTTGTCTAAATTCCACATTTGTAGAATAAACGCAAGAAATGCCCCATATTTCTTCATATTCTGATTTAAAGGACAGATGTACCATCTCCTTCTCCGTCTTCTTTGCCTTCTTTTTATCACAAAATAAACTATAGCCTTTGCCAGTTCCACTCTCCTCCGTTTGCCAGGCTCTTGTAGCGCTGCTTCTGGTGACTCGTGAACCATTCTGCAGCCTGTACCGGCACAGAGTGGCATTAAGCACTATACTTCATGGTCTAGGACGTGTTCACCAGCCTGACATATCCAGGGCCCTTTAAACTGTGTTAGTAGAAAACAATATTTCAGCATCTGGCCCAAGAACACCAGGATAGATTGAATAATAGCTCATTTTTAGTGCTTAACCTCATTTTTATGGTCATGGCCTTGGATCACGCCAGGTTTTTAGCGGCCAACTTGCTGACCTTCTGTGTACAAAATACAGGATTATCACAATGAAGGATAATTATAAATATGAAAAGAGAATAAAGGAAGTTGTGTGAAAGTCTACAGGGATTGATGAACTTTGGTAAGGATCAGCTAGGAAGGTTAAAGTGTCTCACCCCTGACTGACCAGAATCCAGCTCTTGATACTTGCTGTGATATGACAGCAGCATCGCGGGAAAAATAATAGAAGTCTATCTGATCCAAACAGCTTGGGGGGGTTTAGCTGTTTGACTCTTTGTCTGACTTTTGACTAATGATGCTGTCAGCACACTACACAGCCTGACCTTTTACCAACTGCCTCTTCCATGGTGTGTGTGGGTCTCACATTGGCATCATAACTAATGGCTAAACAGGAAGAAAGAGAGCAATGGAGAGAAAGAAACATGGGGTGTGATTGTTTTTGTCTGGATTTGGATGTAAATAGAGAACAGAGAATGGATGGAGAGGAGAAGGAAACAAGGAATTGAGAAGGAGAAAGGAGGAATCCTTAAAGTTTAGTGGAATTGTACCTTTACCATTCACACACACACACTCACATGAGCACACACAGATCAATAGGATTGGGTCTCCTGCTAATGTCCTGATAATCAAGACAATAGCAGTTTGTCCTAATGCTCATTGATCTGTGCTGTGTGTGCGTCTGCTTTCTGTTATTTCCATCCTTCCATTGGATTTCAGTCAGCACACACACACACACGCATGCACATTAGCTGATTTAGTTCTAAATAAACAGCTCACACACACACACACATCATAGTGACCGTTTGAATATCATCTATTGACTCTCATTCAAAACTCATCAGGAGATCTTTGCCTGTAAAATTGTACACTTTCCTAACCGTAAATGTTCCAAACTACTTCTCATCCGAACATATTCTCTACAGACTCAACCTACAGTAGCTTTGGATCTGACCTCTGACCTTCTCCAAGCTTTTAAGCAATCCTGTCTTCCATCCTGACTCCTGGAACTTATTTCACCAGGTTTTCCAGTCAGTCTCCTCTTTGCATTGGAGTAACATCAAGAATTGCAAACATGTGTACCAGGAGCTCTTTGTTTCGACCTAGCCTGCAGTTCTGGTTAGTGACCGAAAGAATGAGATCACAGGCAAAAGCTGAGGAGCTCAGTGATGCGAGAGGACCTCAGTTCTCAGCCAATTCTCCTCCAGTTTGACAGGTGACAGCCGAGGCGGTGCAGCTGGTACAGGTGTCCTCTCTGTGCCTCCCTCTGGGGTTTTATCAAGCATTTGCAGGTGGGAGGAAACCCAAGGGAAGACCCAAAACACACACTGTGGGGATTACATCTCCCAGCAGGCCTGGGAGCACCTGCTGACCTTTTGTCTCCAAGATTTCTTGAAAAAACAGCAAGAATACAGATGAATTAAATTAGAATATAGAGTTTGGGACTGAATTCATAGACACAACCTGAAAATAGCCTCAAAATATAATGGAAAAGAGCCAACTTTGTTATCAAATCTTTTTCACTTTCCCTGTGATGGTCATTTTAAGTTCTTATGCTAATTGCTAATGCTAATTCACTGACTCATTTTATATTGGGCAAAACTGGGCAACAAATCATTGCCAAATATATAAATAGGCTTCATTATATTGCTAATATAGGTGTGTGTAACTGGTAGTTTCTCACTCTGCGCTGTGTTTTAAAGGACCAGGCAGCAGGGCTTCTTTGGAGCCGATCTCCATTTATTATCTGTCCTGACATAAAGCAAAAAGCAATCAAACAAAATCCTCCACATTAACCACCAGCTCCTGCAGAAATAAATAAAAGAACCGAAACATTAGCGTGGCCTACCATGATATTGGCTCTTAAACCTACATAAATTTAAGAGCCAATCCATACAAATTCTTACATCAGTAGGTTCATCAATATAATACTGTGCCGAATTTGATAAGATTACACACTTTGATGATTATAAATTATGATTGGATAAAAGATGGTACAACAATTGAGATTCCATAGAACACCATCCTTCTCTCCCTTTACCGGATGAGCAGCTGTGTCCAACAAGCAATCCCCAAACTGCTGTATACTGTTGGTGTAATTCTAACAGAAATGTTCACACTATGACAGAGTATTGAATTGCATTATTGCATCAAATTGCATGATGAATCAAACCACACTGAATTGTTGGCTGTTTGTAAATCCATATGCATCTCTTCGTTGGAGATGTGAATCGAACTGCTCTCAGTGGGTGAGATGCACAAACCTGTCAATAAAGCATTAACGCAAAGATCATGTGGGACACTAAAAGCTCCTGTGTTTCTTTCTGAATGTGCTTTCATCTCTGTACCTGCACATTAATATTTTCTCCGATAGCACTTTTTTCTATTCACTTTGCTGTTTTTCTGTCTTTAGCAGGTTTTTCTTTCCTGTTCTGAATTTGCTGAAGATTCCAACTATTAAAGCAGTATTATCTCATTCAGCATTCTGTCTAGATCCTCAGATTTTCTCTTTTTCTCCTCCCTGTTTTCACAATCAATCCCTCCCTTCATCCTGTCACCTATCTGTCCCTCCATCTCTCGATCCCGCTCTCCTCCTTTCCCAGAGAGTTTTCCAAGGAGAGGGAGAAGGCCAAAGCACGCGGAGACTTCCAGAAACTCAGAGAAAAACAACAACTGGAAGAAGACCTCAAGGTAGGCTGCTGAGGACGCCAATGTGGCATAGATACATCAAAGACTAATGATTTAAGGTAATGGGTGCTGTCCCAGTTAAATCAATGAATTTCAGTAAGGGCACTAGACAATGTTAGACTGGAATTAATACATCGTAACTTTTAATTTATGAATTATTAAACACCTTTTAACTGTAGAAAATAGCAAAGTCAGAGGATTATGGGGTCAAAGTTAAGTCCAAAAATCTTCCTCCATCATCTACAACTTTTATACAGGATAATGAGAGTTGAAATATATTGTTGTTAAGGAGGCATTTGTGGCTCTAACAAAGCAGTTGTTGCTTTTATTTTGAAATACATATGAAACATTTTGTTTCTGTTCTCATTGCCACCAATTCATTCTTGTTTTTCTGTGTGTGTGTGTGTGTGTGTGTGTGTGTGTGTGTGTAGGGCTATCTAGACTGGATCACTCAGGCTGAAGACATCGACCCAGAGAATGAAGAGGAGGGCATGGATGATGACAAACCCAGAAATCGTGAGTACAACTGTGCAGATGTGTGTGTGATTTTGTTTGTGTACTTGTGTGTGTTTTTAACAGTGATAGAGGTCAAGAGGAAAAGACGAATCAGTTGCAGTTTGCCTAAGGAATGACATGCATATGTGTGCTAAATATGTTGTTTGGTGGTGTTGGCACGTAGCTCTTATATATTTTGAGTATCAGTTTGCGTGTGTGTGTGTGTGTGTGTGTGTGTGTGTGTTAATATCTGCTTGTTTTGACTGAGAATTCCCCTGGGGTTAAAAGCTGATTATTAAAATATTATATTAAGATAAGATATTATTGTAATATGTCAGACAGCAGCTTATGGCCCTCTGGGCATTTGCATACATGGTAATCACACACACACACACTTAGTTATACACAAAATGGAACACATGAACACACACTTCACACACTTCACACTCCACAACACCTCCAGAATGAGTCAGCCACTCACGGCACACCTCTCCCCAGGACAGAGCTTCAATTCCTGGGCAGGCAGAGCAGAGCACTGCCCTCTTTTTACCTGGAGGCTGGATCAGAGAAGAGTACCATTTTAGATACAAGCCAACCATGATTTTACTGACCAGTATACACTTACACAGTTAGATGTAGATCATGTCACAAAAATGATTGATGCATCATCCATTGATCTCCATCGATAAGATCAATCACCCTTCTCTTTGTGAAAAAGGTGGAAAATCAAGTCAGGTGCTCTTTCTGTTGCTCTCTACCTCTGTCTCCCCCTGATGGATGGATCCTCCTCTGGGAAGATGAATGAGGACAGATTGTCCGCGCTGCCTGGGACATTTTGCATAGACATATACACACATGCACACACACATGCACACATGCATGTCCTGAAAAGGGATAGAGATATAGAGAACAGAGGGCGAGAGACATGGAAAGAAAAAAAGATGTTGAGACATTGAGATAAGAATGTTGGAAAGGTGCGTGTGGTCTCTCTCTCTCTCTCTCTCTCTCTCTCTCTCTCTCTGTCTCTCTCTCTCTCTCTCTNCTCTCTCTCTCTCTCTCTCTCTCTCTCTCTCTCTCTCTGTCTCTCTCTCTCTCTCTCTCGCTGTGTTTGTGTGGGTGTGAGAGAGAGAGAGTGAGGAAGCGGGTAGAAGGGAGAGACAGAGGAGGTAACATGGACAGAGAACAGATGGGAATTTACATCAAGTCACACTGGTGGCCACACACAAACACATGCGCACACTCTCACACACACACATACATACACAGACCATACACACTTGTCTATCTATCATCCCAGCTTTACTCGAAGAGCTATGGGGGCATAATATTGATGTATGATGTTACGTGAGTGGTGTGTGCTTATGAATACAAATGTTTGTTGTGTGTGTGTGTGTGTGTGTGTGTGTGTNTGCCGCCAAAAAAATCACAGCATAATTAATCAACTGTTAAAGGTTTTAGTGAGAATTTGTGTATTTGTGTGTATGTGTGTGTGTGAATGTGTCTTGTACATAATACACAGTATTTCTGTGAGACGTTTTCGCATTCCGTGTTTGTGTTTCCTGCCATCTCAGATGCATATGTGTGTCGTGCATGCTCTCTCACACTGCACCATCTTGTTCTTGCATACTGTCGTCTTGTCTTGGCGTCCTGCCACGGCTCTCTGTGGTAGGAGTGTCTCCAGCTCACCTTGGTAAGAAGACCAGTAGGCTGGCCTGGTTCAGTCACTCCGCTGACTCACAGGACGGTATGTCTGTGTCTCTGCGTCCTGCGTGTTTGTGCATCTTCTTTTACGTGACGTGCGACTCTGTGTGTGTTTTTCTTTTATGTATTGACACAGACAGCTGCCAATATGAAAATTTCCTAATATGAGATTGCAATAACATCTTAACACCTCACTGAAAATCCTTAAACATTATTAAAGGACCATACCATCCATTTTGCATGTTTGAGCCTAATATATTCAGTTTTCATACACATAACGTTACTGACAGTCATTTCCCAAAGCATACTAATGGAACGGTGAATTAAAAATGTTTTTTCCTACCTTCCAGACTGCCATTGATTTCAGTTTGTTCTGGTAAGCTATTAAAATCAACTTGTTGATACTTGAGACGTTCTTAGGATAGATAATCCATCGTTGCGAACAACATGTGTATTCAGGTTTTTTTTTTTCAAAGTTACATAATTTTAGCTTTTAAGCACAATAAAAAGCGCAGAGTGATATCTGAAAATGCTTCTTAGTGGTGCGTTCAAGTGCTGTCGTGAAAAACTGACAACAGGAAACATTTTCAGATCACTCTGCGCTTTTTATTACACTTGAACACTAAAATTACATAACTTCTAAAAAAAAAAACCTGAATACACGTCTTGTTCGCAATGATGATGATGATAATGATGATGACATATCCTAAGAACGTTTCAAGTATCAACAAGTTGATTTTAATAGCATACCAGAATTGAAACCAATGGAGGTCTGGAAGGTAGGAAAAACATTTTTAATTCACCGTTCCAGTAGCGTGCTTTGGGAAATGATTGTCAGTAACGTTACATGTATGAAAACTGAATATATTAGGTTCAAACATGCAAAATAGCTGGTATGATCCTTTATTATAATGAAGAAGACATGTATTTAAAGTGCAGAGTAGTGGTCATAGAAAAGTTTTTAATTCATCTCATCTGTTTTTTTCTCTTTCTTGATAAAATATTGTTTTTAACCTTTTGCCAAGATAAATGTTTATTTACTGCAGCAACACCTGCAGTATTGTGGAGAACAACTTTTTTGCTGAATAACCTCATTGGTTATAGACTTGATCAAGGTCATCAATCACTTACTGGAGTACATTAAAACAGGAGAAATGTACAATTTGTACCTACACGTGGCTTATGCAGCTGTCCTTTGTAGTGCGCAGAGTAGGAGGAGCTCCCTCTTGTGTTTGTTGTCAGTTATTGTGATGAAAATTATACTAATACTGTTTGCTAAAATTGAGATAAATCCACAGAATATGATGAGCATGTGCGCGTGTCCATATTCATGTCTGTCTCTGCACTTTTTTCATATTCTAGTACTCGTGTCACCTGCTGTTTAGGCAAAGTTTTACAGACGTGTGGAGAGACGGTTTAATTTATAATAGATAATTGCACGATCGTGTGTGCACGTGTGTATGAAAGAAAGCAGTGATCGCAGGAATAAATGTAATCTCAGTAATGCCTATGCTGATAGCTCACATTCTGTCTGGTTACAGCTGGAATAATGAAATGAGGTGTGACTGTGAAGTGGGAATATAAGTTTACAGAAGCAATCATGTTTCTTTGCAGCAACATATGTGCACCGTGTCAGAACCAGCTGTTTGTGTGTTTGTATTTACAGGTTATGGACATTTCTGCATTAATGCTAGTGGAAGTGCTTGTCTGGTTGTGTATGTGTTGTGTGTATCAGTGTGTGTGTTTGCGTGTGTCTTGCTGAGTAGTACTCTCTATCCCCAGGTAAGCCTCGTCGTTTTGAGTCTTTGCGTGAAGAAAAGCGTGGCTTTCCTTCGTAAGGCGTGTGCAGATATTGTATATGCATGTTCAACAGTAGATTAAGATTGACTGGACACGTGATCAGACTGGTTGCGCCACTCCTCTCCTCTCCTCTCCTCTCCTCTTCTCTCCTCTCCTCTCCCTGCTTGTCTTCCTTGCACCCTTCTTAATCTTTAGCCTTTATAATCTTAAAAATACATGATACATTTTTTTAATTATAGCAGGGATTGAGGAGGAAACAGGGTTTTGTCTTCTGGGTTTGCAGGAAAAAAAGGTCCTAATCTGCCTGACATGTCTGAAAAAGAACGAGAAGGCGGTGTCACCACAAAACCAAAGCAAACACTAAAAGTAAAAACTGAAGGACTTGTGATATTGTGATGTCATAATCCTCTTCTTGTGGTATTTCCAGATCTCTTCCCCTAAATTTGTCTGCACTGTAACATAGATAATCACGATACCTTGCGATAACTCGTTAAAGATTGTACTATTAATATTCTAAATTATGACAGCTGTGCATGAGAAAGTTCATGTTCTGAATATTAAGACAAGGATTTGAATAATGGATTTATGGTCATGATGGCAGAGACATGATGGCATAGAATAGTAATATTTGTATTAACTTTTTATCTGCATGAAACATGAAACAAATCTCTGCACCAAATATACACCCAGATTTACATTCCTGTTAGCTACCACAGTCTATGTATGTGAACAGAACGTTAAATCATACGTTATATTTAAATCAATAAACTGCTGAGTCTCCCTGAGCATTCTTACTGCATTCATTACATTATGGTTTCAATTGGTTATTTGCAGAGTCAGGACTAGTATTTAATATTTCAACACAGCTCTAGCCATTACTCCATCCATTTTTCTCCTGTCTTTCTTCTTTCTCTTTCTCTTTATCTCCTTCCTTTCCTCTATGTCTCAGGTCTTTGGGGTTTACTCTAACAATAGGTATTAAACTAGTTCAGAGCTCCAGTGAGGAGGCTGCTTATATATTTAAAAGCTTTTAGCCCAGAGAGAGCCGAGAGGCCCTTAGTGCTTTTTATGAAGCAGCGTATAGCAGGAGGTGAGGGAATATACAGCCTGTTCATCCATCACCTACATGTCCTGTCAAAGTATTCTCGTACAAGTTATTAGTCATTAAAAAATAACTGGAAATAACAGCTACAGTTATAAATCATCACGGTCAATAAAGGACAATAGCAACATTTCGCTTTTTTCCGTTGTTTCTGTTCTGTTCATGGAAAATCAGTATGAAAATGATCTTTCAGAGACTTTGAAGCCCATACCGCTGATTTTGGCAGTGACGTAGCATGTATGCGGCTTGTATTTATTGGGACCAAACAGGCAAAATCCTTTAAAACTTGCTTGAGATTAGTAATCCGTCAGCTTTATTCTCCTTTTTCAATGCTAAAGCTGCGTTATTGTTGGTGCATTCGTGTGCCAGAGGAATGATCAGACACTGGAAAGTTGCAAAAAAAAAAATAAAATAAATTTAAAAAAAAATAACAAGCATCTTTACAGCTGTCATCAGAGAAGTGTATGCATTTTGTAATAACTATACTGAAAGTGTGCTAAAATGTGCAAAAACACTGGTGTAGTCTTTTAAATGCTTAATTCAGTTAAAATTTCTCAAGATAATTTACCTTCCTAGTGGGAAAACAGGACTTTTCAGCAGTTGACTTTTAGATTTTTAGACTTTTAGAGACACAAGATTTTCTGTATAATTGAGGTTTATTCTGTAAACTACTGAATGTAAAGACACAGAGAAAACCTATTAAATGATATTCAACACAGATTTGACTGTCAGAAACATTCAGCCTTAGTTTTATTAATTATTGATTAGCTTTGCAGTTGACATATTTGTTACCATACCAAAAGATGTCAAAACTTGCTTTTTTTTTTCCTTCTCTACTTTTTTGACGCTGGGAGTGAGGCATGCCTGGATGCCTGCTGCTCCCTTTAAGATACATGTTCATGACGGTTTCTCTCACTTTTATATGGACCTTTTTTGAGATTTTAGTATTAGTGAATTGAGCTGACAGGGTTAAATTTTAAAGGTATTCAAGTAGGTAAAAAGTAGGCGAAAATGTATATTTTAACATGCTCTCCATCTTAAATACTCATCATACACATCACTTTCATGCTTTCATTATGTAAGAGAATGTTTTCCTCTTTTTTTTTTTTTTTTTTTTNTTTTTTTTTTTTTTTTTTTTAAATAGATGTCTTATTTTAGCATTCAGAATCATACACACTCTCATAGTGGCACCCAGACTCTGAAACAGTAAGTGTTTTAGGTGACAGTGAGCAGAGTGTAGCTCATTCCCACCGGCAGCCGCAGACTGACAGAAGCAATAAACAGCCATGTATCACTTCATATTACCCTCTAAACCAGCTATCTCTCCATCCATCTCTCCTTCCCTCACTGCTTCCCATCACTCCCTCCCCCCAGTTTCTATACCATCTTTTCATGGCTTATTTTCCTCACCACTGAATTCATATTTCTCTTCCTTTACTTTCTCTACTGTCTTCCCTCCTTTCCTCTACTCCTTTACCTCCTATTTCCCTCCACCTTTATATCACTTCATTTGCTTGTCTTTGAAAAGTAAACTTATAAAGCCTTCGTTCCATGATTTCATTCGCCCTTAAGATATCCCTCAGATTGGAAGTCAAAATCCATCCTCATCGCTGTTCCAGAGCTAGCATCGCAGCATCTCTGATCAGTTCATTTTGTTACCATGTGCATGTAATTAGTTTCAGGCAATCAGTAAAGTTTGGGAAGTGCTTTATGTCTTTGTGTAATGGTGCTTCTTACCTTTGTGGGGTTGGATTCGGAGTCAGAACAGGCCAAAGTGCTGACTCGTCAATACGTGTCAACCATGTGTGTAATAAGTTTGTATCACAGGACAAGACTATTTTCTTTGATACCTGAAAAAAGGTGATAAGCTGCTGAGATTTTTGGACTGAGAGAAGCAACTTACACGAGAATGAAGTGATGAATGTTGTGTATGGTTGATTCATCTTTTTCGGTCCTTCCTTTTCCTTCTTCTTTCTGTTTCTCAGTGAGCATGCCAGCCAGCGAGAATGAATCGGTCAACACAGACAACGCCCCTGGGGGAGACGTGGAGGGAGAGACCTGCTGTACCCGGCTAGCGTAAGTCCCTCACTCGTGCCTCTTCTTCCTCCATCTCCTCCTCCTCCTCCTCTTCTTCTTCCTCAGTTCTCTCAGTTCGCTTTCTGTCAATCCAAAGGAATCTCTTCTGCCCTGCATCTTCTCCACATTATTCCTCGTCGGCTCCCAGAGATCTGCAGAAACACAGGCAGGAAGAGAGGAGACAAGTGTGTGGATTGACATCATATACAAAAACCAATTCTCCCAGCCAATGAAATGGCTGCCTCAGAATTTCCATTTGTTGTTTTTTTGGGGGGGCTTGTTTGGGGAAGGGGGCTATGAAGAATTAATCCTGGTCTAATGGCCCCCCCCCTCCCCTCCATCTACTAGAACTAAACAAGCATGATGGAAGTCTGAAATTAGTTTTGTAAATAGTTACTGTATGAAGTTTGATTTTTCAGCTGAAAAATTACACAATTTACACTTGTTTTTAGTTGCTTTTGGGCTCAAATAATACAAAAAAACAAAACAAAAAAAAAACTGAAGACATACAGGCTTGTTTGTAGGCTGTTTTATTCTATCCAGTGGGGGTTAAATATGAAAATCATCCCAAATGGATTTACAGACTTCTCTCTCTCTCTCTCTCTCTCTCTCTCGCTCTCTCTCTCTCTCTCTCTCTCTCTCTTTTCCCTCCTCCCCTGTGGGAACTCATGAACAGCTGACTCACTCGCTCTCCTCTTAATTCATTTTTTACATTATTCACACAAATGCATCTTTCTTTCTTCCATACTAGGCCAGCAACAAACACACACACACACACACACACACACACACACACACACTTGTACACACAGTACATATGAAAAGCAGCTGTGAATATGTGAATAGACTAGACTAGAATAGAGTGTCAAATTAACAATTTCACAACAAATGGAACCGAACAAAAAAAAAAAAAAAANAAAAAAAAAAAAAAAAACCCACTAGTAAAACCAGTAGGCACAGTTGGATGGCACACTGTTGTTTATCCGTTCTCTCTCTGTCCATCTGTTACTTTGTCTTTGTTTTGTTGTTTGTGTTTATTTGTCCCGCGTTCAGAAAACTCAACACAAATGATCCATCATTTCTAAGTCTTCAGGAACTGTCCCAAAGCTAAGACATGCTGCCAAAATCACAGAAACAGGAAGTGAAAGCACGAAGCGCCATTTGTATCCCTGCGTTTGCTCCGTATGTTGAGTTACACAGGCATCAAGCGTGTCAGAGGTCAAAGGGCATGACTTTACGAGTCATTATCCTCACTCTAAGACTTGAGATTTTCAGCGTTTGCCAGCTCTTCCTCACATCGCTACGGAGACAGACCTCAGGGTAGGAGCTAGTCAGGCTCGCCATGATCTGATAATGGAGACGGACGCATGGAGAGAGAGACGTGTCTACTGTCATCCTCCATATCCAGCCAGTCAGTCATCTTATTCTTTCATTTAGGCAGTCAGTGAGTCATTTCATTGCTTCAGTCAGCCGGTCAGTCAATCCATCTGTTTCTACAGGCAGAATCAGTGCACAGCGCTCACAATAATTCGTGCAATACTATCATATTCTCCTTTGATTTTTTTTTTAATCATTCTGGACTACAATGTAAGGAGCCATGCAGACTGGGGAGTAGACTCATGCATCATTTAAATGCGGCTGGTAAATTCCATATTGAATCAAGTTTGATAATCATCATTTAACCTTTGGCTGGCCGAGTATAGGATCTTCCCAGATTAAAAGAATGAATCCAGCATGGATTAGTCTATTCTTTTCTATGCTATTTTATTTTTTTCTTCTCGTCTCTTCTCTTCTCTTTCTTTTTTCAGGAGACACTGTCTTCCATAATCTCTTGTCCTCAGTTCTTTATGTATGTACCTTTTGCTGTTACAGTGGTGAACAATCAGCAGACATTTTCTCAGTAAGAAATGGTGTTTTTGACCTCAGACTTCATTGGAGAAAATCAGAGAATCATTCTTTTGATTGGATGCCACTGTATTCATATTTGCAGGGGCTGATTTGTTTGATGTGGATGACAACGATGATGGGTTTTTTTCTTGCTTTGTGCCCAAAATCTGTTGCCAGTGGGTACGTGTAAAATACTGACTTTTTAGGCAGAAATGCTCCTTCATCAAAGATTTCTCATAATGAGAGAATCTGTTCCGTTGCATCCCTTTCAAATCATGCCTTTCCTGTTTTGTAGCTGTCTGTATGTGTGTTATGTGTGTGTGTATAATCCATTCTGTTTTCTGTGTTCCAGAAATAGGATCTCCAAATCCAAGTTCAGGTTAGTACATGTTGCTTACCATAGTCTTTGAACTCAAAGGGCCTTACGTTACTATTGCTGTGTGTGTGTTTGCGAGCGTGCCTGGCAGTAATGAATAGTGTTAAGAGTGCATGTTGGCTGTGTAGTGTTGTGAGTTGTGTCCCATGTAACATTCAGTGTGTGCATCGTGTGCCGTAGCCGACTCTAAACAGCTCACACACACCAGCAGAAGACTGGTGAGACGTGAGTTTTGAATAGGCAGAGAGAACACGTCTTGCTGTGCTGGGGGGGAAAGGGTGGAGTTAAAGGACCATCCCGGGTATTTTACATGTGAGCCTAATACATTCAATTTTCATACACATGATGTTACTGACAATCATTTCCAAAAGCATACTACAGGAACGGTGAATTAAAAATGTTTTTCCTACCTTCCAGACTGCCATTGGTTTCAGTTCATTCTGGTACGCTATTAAAATCAACTTGTTGATACTTGAAATGGGATAGATAATCCATCATCATGAACAAGACGTATATTCAAGGTTTTTTTTTCGAAGTTTCATAATTTTAGCGTTTAGGCAGAATAAAAAGCATGGAGTGAATGTATGTCTCCACCAGGGAATATAGTCCCAAAAGAAGACCTGCATT
>VXCM01000772.1:0-73416 GCA_014773175.1 Lucifuga dentata
AAAAATAACACCTCTTTTGTGAAAATCAGCCAATTCAACGTTTGTGGCATGTATTTCTCTGAAAATGTAGAGGATTTTTGCTTGAAATTTTCTGCGTTAAATTATATATAAGAGTAAGTAACCTTTTTATTAAGATGGGCAAATCTCTTTCTGCTTTATATTGGCTTTTCATTGTTGTGAAACGTCAAAGAGGATGACTCACTCTGTTCCACAGCTCTGCTCTCAGACAACCACGGGCCGAGGAATGATGTCATGGCGGCTCTATACACGCTAACTCACTCTTCTTTTTCCCACTTCTTCTTTTCATCATGCTTTGTGTTCTTTTCTCCTCGTCCCTCACTCCCCTTCTCTTCTCTCTGCTTGCATCCCTCCATCTCTCTCCTCTCTCCTCAGCCGGTACTCTCGGAGGTGGAACAGGCTGTGTCGCAGGAAATGCCGGGCGGCAGTCAAATCGCAGGTTTTCTATTGGCTGGTCATCTTCCTGGTTTTCCTCAACACTCTAACCATCGCTTCCGAGCATCACCAGCAGCCTCAGTGGTTAACTGACGTACAAGGTGATTAGGACACACACACTCAAACACACACAGATTCTGAGTTAAATTGCTCACTTTTTGCATTGTCTTTCTTTTTCCTTCCTTTTCTTCTCTTAGACATAGCCAATAAGGTGTTGCTAGCACTCTTTACTGGTGAGATGCTGTTGAAGATGTACAGTCTGGGCCTACAGGTAACAAATACATTATTTTTCTCCAAATTTATCATGTGGGAAATTAATATTTTTGAGAAATCAGCGGTTGTCAAATTTAACATCTCTTGTCTCTCCTCAGGCGTATTTCGTGTCGCTCTTCAACCGTTTTGACAGCTTCGTTGTGTGCGGAGGAATCCTGGAGACCATTCTGGTGGAAACCAAGATCATGTCTCCTCTTGGCATCTCCGTTCTACGTTGCGTACGCCTGCTGCGAATCTTCAAAATAACCAGGTTAACACAGACATTTCTTCAATAGATTAGAAGACGCTTGTACCCCTTTGTCCTTCACACACACACACACACTTTTGAAATTCACCTACTGCAGTACTGGACACTGAAAGACTATACGAACTATTGTATTACTAAATGTCCTGAGGATACAGGCTCCTTTACTCAATCAATGTCAACAGAAAAGTAATAGAGAATGTTTTTTTGGTCATAACAGAATATGAGGAAGCTGGAAAAGAACATCAGCTTCTTCCTCAGATGGTTCTCTGCTATATACAGATATAAAAATCATGTACCATGCAGTATCAAAGACATCACTGGATTCGATCGGGAAACCAGAGTCAATCAAAAATGCAGTGTACGACAGAATTTTTATGATCAGGTTTTTATTGTACTTCCTTTGTAAAAGGAAGAGAAACTCAATAAAAATGATCATGCTAAAAAACATCCTCAAGACACATTTTTTGGAAACAGCATTTATTTGTGGAAATATATATTGCACAGATGCTCATATCCTCAATAGACTATGAGATGTCTTTGTATCATTTGTGTTGTAGCACAGTCTTACCTGGACGTCTCTCCGTCTCTCCCCCAGATACTGGAACTCTCTGTCCAACCTGGTGGCCTCCCTGCTAAACTCTGTCCGCTCCATCGCTTCCCTGTTGCTGCTGCTCTTCCTCTTCATCATCATCTTCTCCCTGCTCGGCATGCAGCTCTTTGGCGGGAAGTTCAACTTTGACGAGACCCGGCGCAGTACTTTCGACAACTTTCCCCAGTCTCTGCTCACTGTGTTCCAGGTAAGAATACGATTTTTTGTGATGTCTAATTTAATGTCTTGATCTGCATTTGTATCTTATTTTCTAGTATTACAAGTATCATTGAATCTGCTTGTACTTTTCTCTACAGATTTTAACAGGAGAGGACTGGAACTCAGTGATGTATGACGGCATCATGGCGTACGGTGGACCGTCCTTCCCCGGCATGCTGGTCTGCATCTACTTCATCATCCTCTTCATCTGCGGAAACTGTATCCTGCAACTGTTCACCTGATTTCTAATTATTTAACCAGTCAAGTTAACAATGTGTCCTCGTTTATGCGGTCCAGTATTAACGGGGGAAATCTATGCAGGTTGATGTGATCTGATTGGTTGACACCTTCCTTAACATTACCACCTGATCAGACATCCTACTGAATGTCTTCTTGGCCATCGCCGTTGACAATCTTGCAGATGCAGAGAGCCTAACATCTGCTCAGAAAGAGGAGGAGGAGGAGAAGGAGAGGAAGAAACTGGCCAGGTACACACAAAGAGATACACAAAAAGAGAGAAGATAGAGGCAAATGAAGAAATGAAATGACAGCAAGGTCTGGTAGAGAAAGAGAGATTGAGGGAAGCCATAAAAAATGGAAAAGGGAGCAGTTTAGCTGGAGCCTTGAAATTAAAATATTTAAAAAAGATGATTTTTTCAATGTGTATTATTGAATTTTTGGACATGCTGACTAAAAGGTGCTGAAGTTCTTTTCTCTCCATTCTTTCTCAGACTGTCCAGTCCAGAGAAACGCCATGACAATGAGAAACCTCCTCTGGAAGAGGAGAAGAAGGAGAAGATAGAGCTGAAGTCCATCACCTCTGATGGGGAGACCAACATTGCCACCAAGGTCACACACACAAACACACACACACATTTTTCTCGAGAATCATTGAGAGCTTGCCCTCATTTACAATGACATGGAGATCACACAAACAGCAATAAAAAAAACAAATCAATTAAAACAATCACAGACCGTTGACAGATGTTCTGCTACAATTGATTTAAATTGACCAACAGTTGTGAGAGTTTTGAGTTTTAGAGATCATTGCAGTTTATTCCATGAGACCGAAGCAGCATAAAAAAGCAGTTTTACGTAAATCAGGCCCATCAGCCAATCGCTAGAACGTGTAAGATAAGAACCAGAAGACCAATGTAACAGTGATGATATATAAAATGGTAAACTTTCAACAGCGGCTTTATAAATAAATAGGTACCAATGTTTTTAACGTCTTTCTGCAAGAGAGGGCCAACCAAGCTTCTGATATAAAATGCAATAATGAATACCAAACTTATCACCTGTGATAAATCTAAGAGCAGAATGATAAACTGTGTCCAACACATGATGAAGTAAGGCATGAGGGAATGAACTGATGAATAAATGGAATTCTGTCTGTCTGCAGATCAACATGGATGACTACTGTGGAGATGAGAATGAAGAGAAGAACCCATATCCTGCCAACGATTACATAGGTACACAGAGCCCAGCCACAGCATGAATGGATGAATGAATAAGAATTTGTACCTTGCCAGCAATTAGACACTTCCATGTGACTTCCCTCACGAAAAGAGATGTCACAGGGAAGATTTTAACTAAGCTAATAAACATTTTCCCCACTTTTTTAGCCAATCTTTATTCAGTTGCTATTCAATTCTATTGCCCCCTACATTGACTTTGTGTTGAGGCCTCCAAACTCAGTGACAAAGACACATTAAGCTCCTCTTCTTTCTCCTCATCTCTCTTTATTCTTTCTCCATTTTTCTCCCATTAGGAGATGAAGATGATGAGGAGCCAGAAATGCCAGTGGGCCCCAGGCCACGGCCGCTGTCCGACATTCAGCTGAAAGAGAAGGCTATTCCCATGCCTGAGGCTCGAGCGTTCTTCATCTTCAGCCACACCAACAAGTAAGAAGACACTAAAGTTGTTCTCTTTCTTTTTTTTTCCTCTGTCCCACCCATCCCTTCTTTGATCTCGATCTTTTTCTCTCTCTGTCATCTCTTTCTCTAGATTCAGGGTGCTGTGCCATAAGATCGTCAACCACAACGTCTTCACCAACCTCATCCTCTTCTTCATCCTGCTCAGCAGCATCAGTCTGGCAGCAGAGGACCCGGTCAAGAACGACTCCTTCAGAAACCAGGTAACACACTTTCACAAACATAAGGCCAAATATGTTTTTTTCTGCCTGAACTCAACCTTCAACATTGAATACTAACGTTTTTTCTGTTATATTTATTGATGATGGCTCTGTGCTGTGGTCCTACACACTAAAAGAGCCTCCGCATCCTGTTTGTATGTTTTCCGTGTTCCTGGCTGTAGGTTGTGTAATGACCACATGGAATGAGCTCTGTGTGATCTGTTTTTGTACCATGCTTCCTCTCGGTGAGCGAAACCAATCCCCTGGAGGCTCATAAAGATCTATTTCATTGTATTTTCTTTGCCTATGGTATACAGGCTGATCTATATTCATCTAGTGTGCCTCAATTAACCTTGGTCCAAATGCCAATGACATTATATATCATATTTTTTCGATTCTGATCTGCTTTTGAGGTCTGGCTTAGTGTAATTCAGTATCCTTCCTCCTAAACATTGGCACTATGTTGTGGTGTCAGATCAAGTTTTAACCTTAAAGGACTTTTTTGTATTAGAAAAGTTGTTCAGTTGCACAGTCATCCCTGTGTGTGTCTTTCTTTCTTTCTGCATGATGTTGAGAGAAACTTGGATTCCGTCATTTGCTTGAATATACATAACTTGTTACTTAATCGGTTTACGGGGGAAAGCAGGCCAGGTGGGGAAATACACGCAAAAAATGCTTATGCCAATTCGTAACCAATGGATTTCAAATTGCACAGTCAGGTCTGTTACTCAGAGTACGAGTTATGCCGATTTCAGTCTGATTATGGTGCTAACATGTTTGGAAAAATTAGCTTATCGCGTTAATCAGAGTAGAACCGAAGTTTTACAGTATGCATGTTAACTGTTAATCAATACTGGTCACAATAGAATCTAATTAGTATATTTAACACCCTAAAAACAACTTTGAGTTACTAAATGGTCTATTTTGACACTACTGTTACTAAACTGCACAGCAGACAGAGTACATAGCACAGAGATGACATTGGTGCCAGTCCTTGTTTTATAACAGGCTCTTCATCATCTGGTTTATCTCTTCTTTTCTGTGGCTGTGTAAATAACTCCATGTAAGCCTAGAAGGCCACTTCTGCTGCACATGGTTGGGATTCAGTGAGAGCTGCGTGGCATGCCCTTAAAATGAAAGGAATGCTAGGACTTTTAATGAGTCAGGATTTGTTGGGCAGCCTTGTCCAGCAGGAAACAATCAGTTTATTGTTGTGGTAAATCAAATCTATGAGCTCTTTTCTGCACTGTTTTTACTATCAATACTCCTGATCTTTAACAATTAAATCCTTTTAGTGAAGTCAAATCACACAGTCACGCTCTGTGTCCCGGTTTCAGATCCTGGGCTATGCAGACCATGTCTTCACCGGACTCTTCACCATCGAGATCATTCTTAAGGTAGCACTCGGTGTTAACAGTAAAGGATTAGTGGCATGTTTAATCCTGTTTTAATCCTTGCCTCTTTTTATTTGACCCCTAAATGTGAATTTTGACCCCCTCTACAGATGACAGCCTATGGAGCGTTCCTCCATAAAGGTTCATTCTGTAGAAACTATTTCAACATTCTGGACCTGGTGGTGGTCAGCGTGTCCCTCATCTCCTCTGGAATCCAGTGAGTGCTGTGGAATGTTTTATGTCCCATGGTTTTTTTCAACGTTAATAAATCTGTTTTGAAGCAATCATTCACTGCCATCACAATTTAATTAAAGTGGGTTTTATATGTGTAGTGGGTTTTGCTGGTGGAGGCAAAAGTGAATGCACGATAGACACTCGCACATACAAATCAAGTTGTCAAGTGTCTAAGTGGGCAAAACGATTTGGAATGTGACCCACGATTCATTCTTCTCTCTTATCCTCTAACATCTTTACATCTCATTACTCCCAGTCTTCCCTCTCTTTGTGATGTTTACTAAAGACGCACAGTATCTGTGTCTTGTAGCTAATATCTCCTTGACATGCTGTGATATTTCTGATGTTTAATACACCATGCTACACTCTCTGTCTCTGATGCTTAATAGCCTAGACTACACAACGTAAGTCCATATTAAAAACCCCTTAACTCTGCTTCACCTTAACTGTGTAAAATGTCACTCTTGATTTCCTATGGTCCGGAAGAGTTTAGTCGAAGCCTCCCACAGGGAAAAAAACAGGAGGAGCAAGACTTTAATCTGATGTTATCAGGAGAAGGAGTTTAGTTTAGTGCCATTATAATGAATGTGAGTTATTTTTATGATGCTAATGCACTGAATGCATATCGAAATGATTCTTGACAGGCAGCAACATAATTGGTTTTCAAGCAGAAAATGTGGAAAGTGTCTTTAGGGAAATTATTCAGGGTCAAGCCACCTTTTATATCCAATTGATTGTCAGTGGGTTTGCTCATCTGTCATAAAGTCCTTTTATCATTAGATTAACTGAGCTCTCCTGGGCCATAGAAACACACACGAATGCTGAAACTCAGTGGGTTTCCCTGTTAAAAGTAGTGAGCGTGTGGGATATTCTGTAAATATATCACAGTCAGACTGATTGTGATGCTGCTTTGGTTTAATAGTTAACTCTAACTTACTAACTTGTTGTTGATTTATTGTTATTACTACCCCATAATTAACCTCCATCTCTCTGCTGGATACATTTAATAATCTGAAATGAACGGTGAAATATCTCTGTGCGCATTAGAAAAGCAGATTAGAAAGGCAAACGTCAAAGTCTCTAGCTTAAATAGATATAACTTGTTTTTCTCTTAAAACAGAAATTAAACTTGTTAGTTGCCATTTGTACAGTTTAATTAATCATTTTAATTTCATCTCCACAACTGGTTTGACTGTGATATTTTATTGACGACATCCTGCTCTACACAAACTACCTTTAACTGCCCTAAAACTTGAACTTTTCCTGTGTAAAAAGTTGTTCATGACTTGCACAACAGGTCCTTTCTTTTCTTTCTGTTATGATTCACCAGCTTTTAGCACACATATAATCAATCTTTCCCTTATAAAAAAAGGAGAACATCACTCCTTTAACCATCTAAAAAGTCAGTCCCTTAATTATGAATTCTCTTTATTTCCTTATTACACCTTTAACACATTGAGGGGGGAAAGCTATTCATATTTGTTCTTCAGTTACCTGAATAACTGGTTTGAATTGAATCAAAACTACTATAATATTGATTATTTATTTCTTGCTCAATTATGAATAATAATACTTGGAAACTATATTTCAGATAACTGATGGACCAGTGTTGAAGCTCTTCCCCTCACTATAAAACTCATCAATAATATTAATTTGACTAATTATAAAACCTTTTATTTTCAACCACTGAAAGGTCACACAGCTTGACCTTTGGCTTTTCCTGACACTAATAACTGTGTTGCCTGTAAATGTCTGTTTGTGTCTTTGTGTTGTACTTGTGCGCATTCATCTGTTTGTCTTGTGTGTACTTGCATTTAATAGTTTCTGTTAAAAATGGAAATCATGCTCTGCTGATTCTACTAACGGTTTCTTGCACCTTTGGGTGGATAATCAGATTACCAATCACTACCATCCTGAGACGGGGTGCTACTCTCAGCCCAAACTAACATTAGCTATGAAATTATAGCTAATAAATTATAATCTATGTAATCTATACTGTATATTGTATTGCACAAACTATAATTTGTGCAATACAACATTTAGATTTGATGTTGATGTTGATTGTGGTATATGTTTTGTGTTATTCATGGATGAGGGTTGTGATTTTGCTTCTGAATGTGTGTAGTGGCTGTAATGTGGATGTTCTGTGTGGCAACTTGGAATCCAGAACAAATTTCTATTCTATTCTATTCTATTCTGTTCTGTTCTGTTCTATCCACTCTGAGTGTGGGCACCTTTTCTGATCATCTGAGTTATATTAGCCTACTGGCGAATGTAGTTTGAAATGTGGTCAAGACTTTTTTTTATTCTTTTTAAGTCTTTTTCTCTTCTGATTGATGTAGTTTTGTTTCTTTTACCGAGTTTACCTTCTTGTTTTAATAGCTTGTTGGTGGATTTCTCATCACTGAGTTTCTTTCAGTCAGTTTGTGTCATTCTGCATTAAAGCAGACGTCTTCAGATTGAGATTGACTGGTCAATAGTTATAATCCCGTCTGCGTTTCAGGTCCAGTGCCATCAACGTGGTGAAGATTCTGAGAGTTCTAAGAGTGCTCAGACCACTGAGGGCCATCAACAGAGCCAAGGGGCTAAAGGTATACACACACACACACACACACACACACACACACACATGCACAAATTTTGTCGGACACAGGCTCCCCAATTTGACCAGTGAAATGTGGCTCTCTGCACCCTTCCGACTCTCCAACAGGCATTTTGGATGAATCATAGTTTTTGAATATTAAAATTAATTCAATTTTACTCTTTAAAAATGCACATGTAGACTAACTATCACTGCTGTTGCATTTTCCAGCATGTCGTGCAGTGCGTGTTTGTGGCCATCAGGACCATCGGCAACATTGTCATCGTCACCACGTTGCTGCAGTTCATGTTCGCCTGTATTGGAGTGCAGCTCTTCAAGGTAAAAAGAATGGACGGAGGGGACGGGGAGGGAATTTCTTAAAGCTGTCTGCAGGCTTTATGATGTATTGTCATGTTCATTTTTAAAATATTGAGTAAAAAATCGTATGTTTGCCCATCAGGGGAAGTTCTTCTACTGCACTGACACCTCTAAGCAGACTCAGGCAGAATGCAGGTAAGACCTCACATTCTGATTGGGAAATTATCATGTTAATCTCATTCTTTTTGCATATTTATTGGATAAAATGTTTGAATATTTGTGCAAATCTGATCTGTGTGTGTTTCCAGGGGTTCATACATCATGTATAAGGACGGTGATGTGGGAAAGCCACAACGAGCCCACAGACAGTGGGAGAACAGTGACTTCAACTTTGACGACGTCCTGCAAGGCATGATGGCTCTGTTTGCTGTGTCGACTTTTGAGGGCTGGCCAGGGTAAATGTCTACACACACATGCACACAACACACATATACAACACATATGCACTCTTTCAGTCATCTTCCACAGGAAATATGCCTTGCTCATAGGAATTTTCAGATTGTCTCTCTTTCTCTCCCATAATCTCCACCCACCCCAGGTTGCTATATCGAGCCATAGACTCTCACGCCGAGGACGTTGGGCCCATCTACAACTACCGTGTGGTCATCTCCATCTTCTTCATCATCTACATCATCATCATCGCCTTCTTCATGATGAACATCTTCGTCGGTTTCGTCATCGTTACGTTCCAGGAGCAAGGGGAGCAAGAGTACAAGAACTGTGAGCTGGACAAGAACCAGGTACACGCTTTAATTAAGAAGAAGAGGAAGATACACAAATAAAAGAATAAAGAGACAGGAAGTGCAGAAGGAGCAAGGTTTCAAATGGTGTGTGTGTGTGTGTGTGTAACAGCGTCAGTGTGTGGAGTATGCATTGAAGGCACGTCCACTGCGTCGCTACATCCCTAAAAACCCCTACCAGTACAAGGTGTGGTATGTGGTCAACTCCACCTACTTTGAGTACCTGATGTTCACACTCATCCTCCTCAACACCATCTGTCTGGCCATGCAGGTGAATCTCAGACACACACACACACACACACACATATGGTTGCACAGAGATGGATGCAGATGCCAAGAATTTTATGTGTGTGTCTGTTTGTGCGTCATACAGCATCATGGACAGACCAAAAGTTTTAATGATGCCATGAATATCCTCAACATGCTCTTCACTGGGCTCTTCACCGTGGAGATGATCCTTAAACTGATCGCCTTCAAACCCAGGGTAAGTCCTCATTTAAATCATTTTAGAGCAGAACAATATGAAAATGATTTTTTTAAACTAATGTATGTGTGTTGTTGAATTGTATATTCATAATCAAGATGTTCTATATTTAAACATGGCAGAGCATCATGTGCTCCCATGTTTCTTGGTTGCTGTGTAAGGTGGGCGTATTGTATTGGTGCTTTGAAACAATAACAGATAGGAATGTATCCGCCAATTATGATAAGGTTGGAAGAAACCCCTTGTAGAGAATCGATAGCAAAACTAATGTTACTTTTTTTATGTATTTGTTATTTTAATGAGAATATTAAAAAAAAAAGAATGAAAAGTTAAAAAACAACTTTGACACTAATATTTTTTATTGACCAAACAGTAACAATGAAAATACTTTATCCTAACGGTCCTACATTCTCATGGAAGACCCATACAGGTGTTTTTGCTTATTTTGGCTGATTGTATGTCTTCTCAGGACTGTTGGACGAGCGCAGAATATGATTCACTAACATCTCTGACTCTCATGACAGGTTTGATGCACTTGATAGGGTGCTTACACCTTTATCATTCTGTTAAACATATAGTTTGGTGACCTCAACATCAGGAGAAGCACTAATTAGCCTGGGTAACAGAAAACACCTGTGTGGGTGTTCACTTCAGCTCAGCTAATGTACATTAAAGACATTGGTGGTTCATTATGAGACAATACAGTCCTACAATTTCTTTCTGAATACAGTGAAATTAAAGTTAAAGCAATACACTGAATTATTTTGGGGAATGCTTCATCATCAAAATGATTTGGTAGCCAGAGTTATATGTTTTACAATTAAAGATGGAGTATACCCAGTATTTGACTGTAAATATGATACTGGACACTTACAGATTTTGTCCATTTGGATCTTTGGGTCTCAATCATATAATGGTCCCAGTGGGAATGGAACCCATAATCCTTACAAGCTAGTTATTACAGGAGCCATACATGACCACCTTGACTTTAAAGCTACTAAAGAGACCTACAAAAACTACATCAAAATGAGGATGTGCCATAATTGTCACTGTGATTTCTTTAAATTCTTCCTTTGAACAGCCGACATAAACAGAGATGACGACTTACTAACTCCTTTATTTCTCACGTGTTACAGGCCGAAACGTCTTCCTGTAAAGAGCTCCAGGGAACGCTTATTCCAACGAGAACCAGTTATTCTAATGTGTTCTGCTTTTAAACAGGTGTCAGAGCCTCAGCCTTTAGCATGGGATCAACACAGTCACACTTTTTATTCTACAGTCTTCAACAGACTTCCTGATTTTGGTGACGTTCCAAATAGCAACCTCAAATCTCAAAATTTGTCACAGCTCAACAGTGAGCTGATAAAAAAAAAAAAAATCAAGAAGAACTTAAATATGAGGTTAATCAATCTAGCAACACTGGATATTAATGTTTTACTCTTGTTTAACTTGTTTCGTCATTGTCCTAGAAACAGCTTCTATTCAAACCATGGACTCCAGCGATACATAACAGAAGTTTTTGCTGTTATGATGATGTATCAGTGATTATTGATAAGGGATCAGAGGAGATTTAATACAGATTTGTCTGGTTGATCCTCCTTCAAGCCTGTTTAATGCAAACAATTTGGCATCTGTTGGGTTTTCTTTGTGATATAATAGACAATTATTCTATAATTATACTATACGGTACAGTACATAAAGTGTAAAATATTAGTCAGAAAAAATATTTTAAAAGGTAGCGGCTCACATCTCATCCATCCAAGCCTGTGTGATCATTCTAATTTTCCTGCTTTAACATTCCCCATCATCTTTAGATCTAACAGCTTCCTCTGATCCTGTTGTTATCATTGGTCAATACTGGAATTTCATAATCCTCCTAGTAGAGGTCTTCACGGGTCCAAAATTTTGGACCTGACCCAAAACCGACCCTGTGGAAAACCTGCTTGAACCCAACTTGTATAAATTAATTTTCAACAAAAGAGATATGACCTGAAAAGGACCCGAGAGCAGTCGGACATGATCCAATTATAGACCCAAGGATAATGAGATGGCAGAGGATAAGTATTAATTTAGATAATTTAACAAGCAACTTCAACTTGTTCCTTACTGTATATCAGTAAAGAACGCCTCCATTTTTCCTGTGCATCATGCTCGCCATCTTGCCTCAAAAAGCACATGTTCTCCTGCTATGATGCACCATGTGATCAGAGCGGATAAGGCATCTGCTCGGATCCACTAAGGTATAAGATATACTGACACACAGACCCAAAGCCAAATTAATAGCAACGTGGCTGAATGTGATTTGAATCTGGCCTGACTCAGGTCCTGGGTCGGGTCTTGGTTTCAACAAACCAATCGACCCGTGAAGACTTGTACCTTCTATAGCCCACAGATGTAATTTAGATTGTATGGAAATGCTGCTGAAGGCCATCTGCCAGGCTAGTTTCCAAAAACCAAACAAGTCTATAAAAAGTCTATAAAACATGTAAGTGTCAGTCTTTGCTAGCATTGATTTTTTTCACATTGATTTTTCCAACAGTCCCAGGTTCATTATAACCTTGCAGCTCTCTCCACCGTTACAGTGCTACTTTTAGTAGCCTAAATAATAATGTTTTGGCCTGAAGCTGTGAGATGTTTTTCATAAATACTTTATTATCTGTCCCGTCAATGAATTGTCTGCAATAAGCTAAAATAAACTGGGCTTTCAGTAAAATCACAGAGGCCCTAAAACAAAGGTGGAAGGCTTGAATTAATACTAACATGTCATCCTTAACAAAGGAGGAAATTCAGCTGCACTTAATGTTTCCTTTTCATCAGTGTAACATTGTACCATACAAAATTATACCACCTTAATAAGGCTGCGAAGTGGCAGCAAATGTATTTTTCCTTCTAACCTACCTTTCTCACCCTCCTCCTCCTCCTCCTCCTGCTCACCTCATCCTGTGTAGGGGTACTTTAGTGATCCCTGGAATGTGTTTGATTTCCTCATCGTAATTGGCAGCATAATAGACGTCATTCTCAGTGAGATCAACGTAAGTACCATGCCCCCTCTTCCTCTCTCTGTCTCCTTCCATCTCTCCCCACAATCTTTTTTCCTTTCCTTTGTGGCTATTCTGTCTCCATCTCTCTCTCTCTCTCTCNCCAAGATGGCCGCTGCCTCTCAGGGAACGCACAGCCGCAAGGGTTCCTGGACAAGAGTGAGTTTCGTCCTTGGTTCTATAAAAATGTCGAACGACAAAGACAAGGCTCTCTGTCTTATGTTCTGAAAGGAAACCAGCTCTCCTCAAATGTCGTCAGGTTTTTTCATCAGACTGTGACATGTCCTCAGGTTTGATTCTCAAACTAACGAAACTAACTCACTGACCAATCACAGCCTCTCACACCTTTTTCATTTTTGACTGCAGCAGCAGGGGCATTTTTAGTTGTGATTTTGTTGCGATTTCTTCTTTACTGTTGTTCTTGTTGACATTTTCCTCTCATGGACAAGCATGACTGATCGCTGCTGCTCTTCCTGTGCTGTCCATCTTTTTCAGACTGCTCCCACTTGTCTTTTTGTCACTTAATTTTGGTGATTCTTTCTTCTCTCCTCCAACTCAAACTCCAACACTCATGTATATAACAATTTTTATCTTATTTTTCTCCTCTCTCCTTTGGTTTCCGTTCTTTCCATTTTTTAAATGTCTTCTGTTCTGTCTTTTTTTTCTGTTGTTTTTCTGTTCTTTCCACTCCTGTGCAGCATTATTTTGTTGATGCATGGAACACATTTGATGCCTTGATAGTTGTGGGTAGCATTGTTGACATAGCGATCACTGAGGTTAACGTAAGTAGTCCAACTCCCTCCCTCCCTTCCTGCCTGCCTGCTCTCCCATTCCCACACACACACCACCAGACCGAGCACTGATACCATCTCGCATGCTTTCAAGTGATTAGGAAACTTCAGCGGCATCAGATCTGAACTCAGGACGCAGCCGAATAAGTTTGGCGGCAAGAACAGCCAGATGTAGGACAATCAAAACAGAACACAGCGCCCTCAGAGGGTTTCTGCTATTTAAAATCATTTTTATGAAACACTAATATTTATTCCCAGGAGACTCTGACATTTATCTGACATGTAAATACCTTTTGACAGGAGTAAGTTGGTTTAAAATTATTATGGCGCCTTTTTGAGGAGTTAAAATTATAATTACTCCCTCTTATTTACTTGCTAAAAATGTCATGTTAACTTGAGCAATTTGTTATCTTCAGTACTACAGTAATTTCAGGCTAAAAATATACATTTGTTTTCTGTTTTTTTCCTTTGTGTTTTACCAGGATTTCCTAATATTTGAAACTGCTTCAGATAGGTATCCATGCCTCGGTCTGCTGAGCATCAGCGGCATCAGAAACTATTGCATTTGTCAATAGAACCAAAACTATTGCATTGTCTCAGCACCTGGTTTGATTTCACATTATTTATTTTAATCATTGCCACAGGGGACGTTGTCCACCCCCGGCATGATGGACATTGTATAGCATGACAGATGTGAAGGTTGTATATCCAGTCCTGGTACATGTACGGTAGATCTGTGCATCTACAAAATTGCATTTCATGAAATGAAGAAAAAATTGCAGATTTCCTTATTGACACTTGCGTATTTCTAAATGATACAATGGTGTGTTGAATGAAGGGTTATGAAAGCCTCACAATTCATGCATGCATCACCGGTGAGAACCACCAAAGTTACAACTGCAATTTTTGTTCAACATTAGCAATGAGCAGATATGGGGAAATATGGGGAACAATTTGATCCATAAATGGATTCACTCCAGACCCGTAAAATGTATGTAAATATATGTATGAATTCATTTATTATCGACGCGAAGGGCCAACGGTCAACAGTGGAGCTGAATGAGAATGAATATCCCCTGCACGAATCAAGTCTATGGTATTTATACTCAGGGGATAGTTTGTGTTCTATTCATATGATATTCAAAGTGGAGGATCGTCTGAGAACCATGAGAAAATGGAACAGAATGCCACTTTATTTGGCATTAAAATAGGCTAACTTTTTCTGTTTGGGTTGATTTGCTGGGGAAAGAAGTCACATTGTGCTTTGATTTTTGCTCTTAGACTGGCCAAAGAGATGAACATCACATTACATCATCATCCTTTATATTGGGAAAAAGTTAAAGTTGTTTCACAGTTTTCATTTGCAGCCACTTTGCATCTCTAGTAGCGGGCAGCCAGGCAAAATTGCTCTGGAGACGCAATGCATGATATCCCGTGCGTTTGTGCAATTTATGAACTTTCAAGCTCCATTGTGGAGTGCAAGAACGCACAAACTGGCCTTGATTGGTTTCAACACACGCAGCATCTCACCCCTGTGGATACATCTCTGATTGCAGTACTTTAGTGTTAATTATAGATTCTCATTCCTTAATTGAATTGCATCCCAGTGTTTCACCTCAAAGGAAACCATAGAAAAGTGATTCTTAATTTGTTTATTTTCAGTTACTATGGTATAAAAAAACTTGTTATTTTATTACAATATATACAGGCACTATTTGAGCATACTATTTATATAGGGTGCATATCAGCCTAAACATCTCCAGGTAAAATAATCTCAGGGCACTATGAGACTTCTACTTTTTTTGTTTTTTATGTTACATCAATTCCAGACTTATTTCCTTTGCAAAACCAGATAACCATTAGAACAACAAGTACCCTTCCACCCTGCACTCTAAGTCATGAGAACAGATACACAGCGGAACCCTGCCATGTTCCCCTGTGGTGGACTGCAGTTCCACCTCAGGCAGCACTGGTCCGGCATACAGATCAGCTTAGCGGATCCCAGGGGTGAATGAGCTTTGCAGTTGTTTTCTTGCTTTTAGAAAGGGAATCTATTTGTCCCCATGAGAGGCAGACAGAACTGCTTACAAGTGACACCAAGAAATTTCTCAACTGTATTTAGTTATTCCATGCTTTATTCAATTATTCTCCCTAGTTATTACAGGAAATTCACCTTACGCCAAGGTCAAACTGCTCAACTTTAGAAATCCTAAAGTCGTCGAATTGGTGGGATTACATAATAATCTTTGCTGTAATCTTATGTCTTGATTGAAAACACACAAAACCACTTGGACATAAAAACACAAGAAGTCGCTGTCATTTTGCCAATGTTTACTGAAACCAGGTGGACCTGCTCTCCGTTTTAACATTGTCCACAATTTTATGCAGAAAAAAAAGAAGAAAAAGAGGCAGAAAGTCTTGCTGTTGTTTTTGTCACTTCCACCTCCTCTCACGTTTTCATTGGCTACTTCTCATTGCCAGTCTAGGGATGCTTAAAGTAGTTAGCTCCAGGACTTGGTCAGGATTGGACTTGGATTTAGTGAGTGTTGGTCCCAAACAGCGACTGGGCTCCAGACGCTGTTTGATCTGGGTTTTTTGTCCCAGATCAGAAAAGTTTGTCTGGAATTGGAAAACCATGGCTAAACACATTGGCATGAGGGAAATCATCAACATGCTGCAGTTGTTGGTTTACAGACGATGTCATGCAGATAAATCTATGTAGATCAAGTGAGAAGATGCATACTTACATAAACGTAGACATAGACACTTAAAGGACCATACCATCCATTTTGCATGTTTGAGCCTAATATATTCAATTTTCATGTGTAACGTTACTGACAATCATTTCCCAAAGCATGCTACCAGAATGGTGGATTAAAAATGTTTTTCCTACCTTCCAGACTTCCATTGGTTTCATTCTGCTATTAAAATCAACTTGTTGATACTTGAAATGTTCTTGGGATAGGTAATCCATCATCACCAACAAGACGTGTATTCAGGTTTTTTTTTAGAAGTTACGTAATTTTAGCATTTAAGCAAAATAAAAAGTGTGGAGTGAATGTATGTCTCCACCGGGGAATATAGTCCCAAAAGAAGACCTGCATTTATCAAAAAATTTAAATGACTGACTTCATATTGATTTTGAAAGATTAAGAGATTTTGCAAAATATCAGGAAAACTGCAATACAGTTTTATCCTTTGGGAAATGATTGTCAGTAACCTTATGTGTGTGAAAATTGAATATATTAGGCTCAANTTTATCCTTTGGGAAATGATTGTCAGTAACCTTATGTGTGTGAAAATTGAATATATTAGGCTCAAATATGCAAAATGGGTGGTATGGTCCTTTAATAAAGGCTGTCGGTGTGAAACTGACAATATTTAATCACTAATTCACCTCCATGCTGAGGTTCCTCATGCTTCTGCTGTACCATTGGGCCAGAGATATGCACCTCTGTCATCTATACAAGTCATCACTGTTGCACTTGTTACTTTGGTTTGCAGTTTGCTTTAATTTGGTTTGATTGGTTTGGAGTTTTTACTGAATGATTTGTTATTTTTCCTCTCTTACCTCTAACCTAAAGGCATGACCCAAGTCTGTTTTTGTTTTGTTTTCTTTTTAAATAATTTGGGTGATGACGCACCCAGGCTACCATTAATATTTTGCAGTTTTCTGGATCTGCCATGTTTCGTTTTCTTTGAAAAACCCTCCGCACCTCAATCCTGTGAGAACTCAGACTGTTTTTTTTTTTTTTNTTTTTTTTTTTTTTGTTTTTTTTTAACTGGGACCCTTATTTAGACTTTTTAACATTTTTACTTAATTTCATCAGGCGCTAAGCAGAAATTAATGCTTTTAACACATTCAGCAATGCAATTAGAAGAAGTTGCAGCCAGCCAATAGCGGCTTCTCTTTCATTGGCTGCTTTTAAAATGTTGTCAGTTGGCCTTTAGTGAATACTGAACGGCTAGAGTATCAGCATTGATCTGCTGTTTTGGTGGGCTCTTGGGATTTAGATTAGCTGCTCTTTAGCTTTTTTTTATGTTTTTTTTTTATGTTTNTTTTTTTTTTTTTTTTTTTTTTTTTTTTTGTCAAATCAGAATACTTCCTTCATCCTGGGTCTCCAGTCCTCCCTAGCAACCTGCAGGTGCTTCTTAAATCTTATTTCTTTTATTTTTTGATTTTGGTTTGAGTAGAACTAGTGTGAACAGACTGGTAGTAGTTTGCTCGGAGCGGTGTCTTGCAGGCGATGCTAGTATGGACGCATCTATCTATCTGTCTCTCTCTCTCTCTCTCTCCGGAATGCCTCTTCCTCCTCCTTCTTTCCTCTCCTCCATCTCCTCCTCTCTCTCCTCCCCTTTCTGGGGCTTTTTTCAGTGCATTTATCTCTTCTTTTATGGATGTTTATCTCTTTCTCTCTTCCCTCTCTTGTTGGTTTGCGGTGCTGCTTGCTCACCTGAAATGCAAGCTGGGTAACATGGGTCTGTCATCGTTTCATCCTCCGTGCAGTTCATACCAAATCTGCTCCCAAAAAGTTTTACAACTCCAAATTCAAAATTTAGAGCATAGAACATTTTCAAGAAACCCATGTTACCTACAGAACCGATCAAATTTTTGCTCGGAACAATGATGTGCAAGTTCTGAAAAGAAGCTGATATTTGCACTTCAGTTTGGCCTGAATGGATTCTATTTATTTAAAAATTGATTGGAGTTTTGTTTCTCTACTGAAGTTCTACTGGTAACGATTCCACTCTGCATGGAGCCTCCAGGGCCACAGTCCATTGTAATCTCTAATTTGGTTTGTGTTAGTTCATAATGAGAAATGATTTGAGTTTAATTTAATTCTGGTTCGCTGAGGAATCAAAGTGAACGCGGCCAGCGGTTCTCTCTGAGAACGATAATGAACAGCTTTGATTTCACTTTGAAACCAAAACAAATTCAGATTTAAATGATGCTTAAATTGTTACTGTTGGCCGGGAGTTTTCTTTGATGGACTTTAGGGGATTGTTGACAGCGAGACAAACTGTGACACTGAATAAATCGACAGGATCTTCCCAATACACCTCCAGCACACACATACACACACACACACACACACACACACACATATAGACACATACACACACACACACACACACACACACACTTCCTTTTGTATGTACAATTCCACCTTCCTTCCTTCCTTACTGCCACCCACCTTCCCCCTTTTTTCTTTCCTTCCTTCCTTCCTTCCTTCCTTCCTTCCTTCCTTCCTTCTTTCTTACCACCACCACCATAATGCAGCAAAGTTCTTCTCATCACACACACACACACACACACACACACACACACACACACACACTCCTCTCTTCACTCATTCTTTCAGTCACTAACCACTCTTCTTCTTCTCCAGTCCTACAATTTTGATCTTAACAAATCAGATTGCACAGTTTCCTGCCGCTAGCCAATCAGAAAATGCAGAAAATGTTTTGTAACTAAATCTGATTAAATAGTGCCCCCCGTTCCATCCATGTATTCAATGTACATCTGTGTGTCTTACAGGTGTGTGTATAGCCCTGTTAGAATACCTTTAAATGCCTCCTTCCTTCCTTCCTTCCTTCCTTCCTTCCTNGTGTGTATAGCCCTGTTAGAATACCTTTAAATGCCTCCTTCCTTCCTTCCTTCCTTCCTTCCTTCCTCACTTCCTGGTACCTTTAAAGTTATTCAGTTATTCCAGGAGAGGAATGGAAGTAATGACGCATTAACTTTGTATTAAGGTATTTTAACATGGTCGATACTAAAGCAGACAGAGCCGTTCTTGGGTTATAGATTGAACTGTTAGTTAATCTATCACTCCCAGCAGTCTGAAGTGTTATACTAGGAGAGGCCAGAGGATGACTCCTACATTATCTCTCTGCTTCTCAGTGTTATCTCAATTTTTGTGGACTCTAATTTCCCCAAAGCATCTAAAATCATCTTTGTCCACTTTGGATTAGAGATGATCTGCGCATGGTATTCCTGTCATATTTAGTGTGATATTCTGCTGCCTTTTTTGACCTGAAAGCAGAAGCTGGAATGACCACAAACTGTATTTCAGGTTAAAGAACGGTCCGAATAACATATTAAAAACGGGAAATGTCCATTAAGTCCATGATGCTTTTGGTAAATCTAGTCCAACTCTTGCCAAAACTTCAACCAGTGTCAATGTACTGTACCTCCAGCTGGCAGAAAGACAGAGATAGCTACAGAGACACCCCTCGTCCCCCACCACACACACACACCCACACACACACGGGCATAAGCCTACCTATAACTGCCACTCACAGACATTCACAATCATCTCCTTACTCCTCTGTGGTTGACCCAGAGCATCACTCATTATTTTGGCCCACAAGGTGTTGAGCAGACATTTTCCAGTATTCCACGACTGATATGTTTCAGTCTTCTAATCCTGCAATATGGAGTGATTCAGCCTGATGTGGCCCTCGCAGGGGAGGGGCCACGCTGTGTATGCAGTAATATCATACAGAACTCTCCTTCATGGCCCAGACTAAATTATTTTTTTCACCTTTTCACCGTGTGACGCTCGATCAGAGACAGAACAGTCACTAGCCTGGAGGTTTCGGAGTTATTTATAGTCTGGGCTCCTGTGAAATTCTTACTACTTTCCAAAAAACACACACGCACACACACACAACACAAACACACAGACACACACAAAGGTGTGCTCTGGTGCTGATCTTTGTTGCCTTTCCTTAAAGCCAGCTGACTCCTCCTCGTCCTCGTCCTCCTCCTCTTCGTCCTCCTCCTCCTCCTCCTCCTCTTCCTCCTCACACCCCCCTGTGGTAAGGCCAATGGTACGCCCTGACGGTAACCTCGTCCGCCTCCCTTCTTCCTCCACCACCCCTCCATCCCTCCATCTCTCCATCCCTCCTTCTACCACGCCATCCATGGTATGACCCATAACTTTTGGCTCCTTGTTCATCCACTTCTCCTGTCATTTCTCCTCCTTTGCTCTTGCCGTTCATCTTCTGCAGCATGCCCACAAATTTATATATGTAGCTGCTGTGTGTAGTTTTATATGTTTACATACTCTATATACAGTATGTGTATATGTTGTAGGACACTATACCTTGCAGGCATAGTATAGCTGGAGTTTTGTGACTTTGTATTGTTGTTGCCATGGCACCCGCTGCCCCCACCTCCCCCATGGCTTGCAACTTGCACCCCCCATATGGTATCTGTTGTGCTTCGTCATTGGTGTAAGCCATCATGGCCATGCTGTCACACTGTCTATCCTTCCTCCAATTTCCTCCACTGGCCTGCTATCATCTATCTATCTATCTATCTATCTATCTATCTATCTATCTATCTATCTATCTGTCTATCTGTCTATCTATCTATGAATTAGTCTGTCTATTTGTTCGTCTCTTGATAATTGAAGCTATCCTTCATCTTCAGTCTCTGTCTTCCTTTTTCTCTCACTGTCCCTTTTCCACTCACTGCCACTTTCTCTAAATGGTGCAGTGGCGCCCGCTGTTGTCCAGTTGTGGTACTACACTTTGTGCAGTACAGAAATATGATTTCCATTCCTCAGAAGGATGTGTCATTTTCTATACATCCATCACTGTAGTTTGGAACAATTCATGTCTTGGGTTACTTGTCAACACATCAATGTCAGTATAAAAAAAAAAAAAAAAAAAAAAATCAGAACCTACTTATCCCCAAATTTATTCCAAAAACTTTTACAGATTTTACACATTGAGTGAAATTGAAGTTATTTGCAGATTGCTTCCAGCTATTCTAGAGATAAAGATATTGTCCAGACTTTGATATTTTAGGATTTTTGTATTTTGTTGAAAAGTAACATGTGACATCTTTTGTCCCAAACCGCTGTCGGATGTGTGGAGAATGACAAATTCTTTTTAGGAGCACACTGTGTAATCTCTGTTGGATTAGCATAATAAAGTGACGGCTTCTTGGAAAAAAAAAAACAAAAAAAACAAATGGCAACAAACAGATTTGTAGTTGGGAAAGACTTGATTTTGTGTTTTTGGGTGATGTTTTAGTGGTAGGGTGGTAGTTATAGTTAAATTATGGGAAAATACTGCATTTGCATGTGGTCAAGTTAATTTTGGGCAAACTGTTATGTGTCAAATATGTAAAGTAATTCTTGCTGATTGTTGCTGGTTTTGAATCTTTGTTACTATTGCTCTCATCATTGCTATAATTCAGTAACAGTGCCCTGATTCACCTTCTGTACTTGGTGTAAATGTGAATAACACACTGAAGCCCCAGATGCTGCTTTACTGTGATCCTCATAATCCTGATGTTGCCTTTTGTTTTCCAGCCTTTTTGTCCTGGAGAACAAGCAGCCGTGGCATGAATAAATAAATTTGTATTAGAGCAGCACTCAGTGAGATGGCTGAATATTTCATCATGGGGTTATTTCCTGCAGATGACTACTGGGACAATAGGCATTTAGGAAGCTGCAGTGCCTCTCAACCTTGTTCTTGCTAACGTTACTAATGCAAATTCCGGAAAATCGGCAACATTTCCAAGGCAAATGGCTTGTGATGCAAAGCACTGTATGATTGCTGCAAGAGGCTTTGCAAATAGACTGCTGGAGCTAAGGAAGTCTTTTTGAGTAAAGGAAAATAAAGATGAAGTGATTTTCCAGCTCTAAATATTGTCATCTTACCCAGAAGCAGTTGAATTGGCCGATAATATCTTTACCCTCCTAAATGTCATCTTTAGAGTATTCTCTTGGTGTCCGGTTTCTCTCTGGCAGACAAACAAGTAGTTTTCCTGCATGGAAATTGTGGAAATGATAATCTGCCTGCAGGCTAGGATTTACTTTTACTGTATCTCTGGGAATGCCTGCTAGTGATTTATGAAAGAGATTTACCTTCACAGCTGTAAATCTCTCCAGTTCAGTCTGTGGCTGTTCAAATGTTAGTCCAGATTAGATCAGAATAACATATTAACGTCATATGACTCCAATTAATGCTGTATGTCAGCAGGTTGGTGCCTGTTTTCAGTGCTGACTAGGACATGAGTCACAAATATCCTGACTTGAGTCTCTTTTTTGGTATTTTCAGCAAATTGTAAAGTTTATCCGAATTAAATATAACATTTTAAGCATCTATGTTTTCTTTAAATTGACTATATTGCTAATTAATCTGGCATTAAACTTGATATACTGCACATTATGACTTGTTTAGGACTTGAAATTCAAATTTGACTTGACTTGGGACTTGAGCGCCAAGAATTGAGACTTACTTGCAAAACTTGATCATAACGTAATAATTATGAGCCTGACATTGTTGTCATGAGTTATGAGAAAGTGCAGTTCCATGATTTAAGAACCCATAATCCCAGTAAAAAGAATAATGTTCCAAATAATTAGCAAAGCAGCCAATTTTGTTTCAGATTATTTGATTAGCTTCCTCTCAGGGCAGTAAAGAGAAAGGCAAAGAGAGGCTGAGGTGAGTGTATTCAGAAAGCTGGTGGCTGGTTGGTTGTCGATCTCTTTGTTGCCATGTAATTTTTTTTCCATGAAGCCGATAAAATAAGCATGATTGCCCGATTCTCTCCCAAATCTCTTTTGTCAGTTGATTTTGATGGGATTTTGTAGGACGCAGATTTCCAATTATTAACTCTGCGTGTGTGTGTGTGTGTGTGTGTGTGTGTGTGTGTGTTATGCCTGTTTACATCCACTATGTGTGGGTGGGAATATGCATATGAATGTGTCTGCATATGTATGCCTGTGTGCTTACTTGTGGTATAATTGCAACTATACCTGTGTGCGTTTGCATGTGTGTGTGTGTGTATGTCCCCCCCAAATATGTGCATGTCTCCCCATGCGTCCTGTGTTTTATTTTTAAAAACACCAAACCCCACCAAAAGGGACTGCAGAACTCTGAAGAGAACGCCAGGATCTCCATCACCTTCTTCCGGCTGTTCCGCGTGATGAGGCTGGTNTCTGAAGAGAACGCCAGGATCTCCATCACCTTCTTCCGGCTGTTCCGCGTGATGAGGCTGGTGAAGCTGCTGTCTCGCGGGGAAGGGATTCGGACCCTGCTGTGGACCTTCATCAAATCATTCCAAGTGAGGGGAGAACCGGACACAACATGCTAGAACAGGGGGTTGGGTTTACACAGGAAGGAAATGAGGGGAAAGTGGAGTTGTAACCCTGATGTGACCCAGATCAGAGCCCTCATTTGAACTGGATTTTACTTTTCCATGATTCCATTGTGGTGAAATATCTTGTAGTATCAGATCTGAGTCACATGGGGCTTAGAATAATCTTTTTCTTGTGTAAATCCAGCCTGGTGGAGTCTCCTGGTCCATCTTTCCTTGCCTTGCCTCCTCCCTCCTCATCTTCACCTCCCATTGGTGCAAAAAAAAAAAAAAAAAAANAAAAAAAAAAAAAAAAAAGTCACAAGGGAGGAAATCTGGGTGTTTTATCCAGAACTATGACAATAAAAGAGAGAGGAGAGGGAGGTTGTGAGGTAACGGAGAGGAGGTTTAGGAGTCTCATTGCAGCGACAGGGAGGGATGCAGGAAAACAGGCAGGAACTTCAAAACCTTCATCACTCTTCTCTCCTCCTTTCTTCTCTCTCTCTCTCTTTCTCTCTCTCTCTCTCTCTCTCTCTCTCTCTCTCTCTCTCTCTCTGCTTCTTCCCTTCCTCTCCTCCCTCTTTTATTCTCTCCAACCCCCTACTACTAACCCCTGAGAGCTCTCCATTCCCTGTAAGCGGGTTAAGTGCTAGATAAGATTACCAGAGCACTCCACCAAAAAAAGAGATCATTTGATAGAAAGTTAAGGGGAAATAAAATAATCTGCTCTCTCTCTTGCGTTAGCTGAGATGGGCCACTTCGTGTTACAGCTGCCAAATGGAAAGATTAGCGGAACAGCTGAAGCACCAATAGGCTCCTCTAAGCGGGATGTCCTACCTTCAACTCAGCAGCTGATGCTTGTCACGACTTGGCCCTGCTCTCCCAAACACAAGGGCGCCATATTAGCCTGGAGCTCAGCCCGACCCGTTCTGGTTGTTTTTGGGGTCTCGCGGTGTGTCGGGACTGGTCTCCTGCNGGAGCTCAGCCCGACCCGTTCTGGTTGTTTTTGGGGTCTCGCGGTGTGTCGGGACTGGTCTCCTGCCTAAAGTCAGAGAGCAGATTTTATTTTACTGAGATTTTCCACTCCTGAGTCAGATGATTGGTCCGGGTGTGTTTTTGGTGTTGTGCCACACTGGGTTTGCGGATCAGTTCACTTTTACTTTACAAAGAGCTCAAACCTGAATATGAGGATGCTAAAATAGAATTCCTGAGTAATTTCCTGAATTGTAGGCTGATTGGATGAGTTTGAAAGTGAATTGACCGCAGCCTTGGTGAAACGACTGATATTTGACCTGTCGCTGATGTGTCTCTCTCCCCTTCAGGCTCTGCCCTACGTAGCTCTGCTTATAGTGATGCTATTCTTCATATACGCTGTCATCGGCATGCAGGTAAGCTCTTCCTCCTCCTTTCCCTCCCTTTGTCTCGTTTTCTCTCTCCTCCAGCTGGCCTCTGTCCTGTGTCTGTCCTCCTGGAGTCTTGTCATCCAGAGTTCCTGTTCGGTCTCGTCGTCTTTTCTCTCCTGTAGCTTTTCCTGTCTTCCTCTTTTCTCTGTCTGTTCTTCGATCTGTGTATTATATCGCTAATGATGAGCAGGAGACACTTTGTTTTGATTGGCTGGGAACCAGAGACCAATCGCCTCCTGTCAGTGCTGACATCATATCCTGTTTGCTGTGACTACTTCCTTCCCTCCTGTGCAGATGTTTGGTAAAATAGCGCTGAGGGACAACACACAGATCAACAGGAACAACAATTTCCAGACGTTCCCTCAGGCAGTGCTGCTGCTCTTCAGGTGAGGAAGACTACTAGACTCCTCATCCTCATTACTATGTGCTCTCCCAGTCCCTGTTCTTCCTCATTCTCTCTCTTAATCTCTTCATTCTTCTTTGCTTTTGCATCTTCTTGCTCTTTTTTCGATCTTCTCCTCTTTCTCGCTTTCCAATCATCACCTTTCTCCCTCACCCTCTTTCTCTGCACGGTCGTCATTCGTCTTTTCTTGCCCCTCTTCTTCTCCCCTCCCCTTCTTGCTATCATCAGTATTTCTAATGTCACATTAACAGCAACAACTTTTCTCTCCCGGTTACTCCGAAAAGCCGATTTTAGAGGTTATCAGTGACACTTTATCATTAAGTCTCCTGGATCCAGTCCCAGAATCCTCTCTGTCCTGTGTGGTTTTAATGGGGGTAAGATTCCATGCAGGGGACGATTAAAACCACAGAAACTGAAAAGATAGATCGGGTATAATATTAATATTGTCACGTTTTTGTAGGCATTTTACGTTAATAAACCTCTTTTATCAGTTCATGTTCTGCGGCTGACCCCTTCATGGAATATGTAAGGCTTCCATTCAGAACAGCGGACTTGGATACTCCATACTTGAATAATTTGCTCAGTCATGATGCCTTCATAACAAAATTTTATTTTAAAATAAAATACCATATATACTTGAGTATAAGCTGATCTCGTGTATAAGCCGATGCTCTGATTCTGACCTGCAAATTTAGATTTTTTTAAAGAAACCCGTATATAAGCCGACCCCCTGATGTTCCATCAATTTATTTGTTTAGCAAAATTACCTGTTTTTCCGGGTATTGTCATAGTATTCCTGTGATTTCCTGAAAATAATCCACATACCGGTAAAAATTATATTTATTTCAGCAGCTGATTACCGTAACTGACCAATCACAACAGCGCTTACTGGCCGCTATAAAAAGTGCTGGATAAGATGTTTAGTCAGGAAATATCTCATTCTACAATATGATTTAAACTATTTTCCATGGGTAGTGGTAATGACTCGTATTTCCACCCCTGGAAACTTCCTTCTCTGGGATCAAATTTGAATTCCTCGTATAAAGCCGACCTCCCGATTTACTTTGGTAATAAAAAGTTGGCTTATACACGAGTATATATGGTAATTGAAAGATAATAGATCATTAAAAAGGATCAGAAAATAGCAGCAGCACTCAGTCGTATGGAAGTATTCAGAATGGAAGATAATAGTCGATCTACACAACAAAATCACACACTCACATTATTGTTGCTTTATAAATGTATTATATAAATCATTATGCTATTAACACATCAATTCCTGATTTTATTGTTCTGTAAGATATTCTCACTCTAATAGCTGTGTATGTGTGTGTGTTTGTGTGTGTGTTTCGTATGTGTGTCCATGTGTTGTCTTATATGCAACTATGTGTGTATGTGGGCGTACAAATGCATGTGTTTATTGTTATTTGCTTGTATACCCGTATTCATACGTATGTGTGTTTACGCACACATGCTCATATCTATGTCTGTATGTGTGCCTTTATGTGTGTGTTTTCTGCATCTCTGTACACACGTGTCTGTCTGCATGCGTACGTGTGTCAACATGTGTGGCTTTGCGTGTGTACGTGTCTGTACCAGATGTGCAACAGGTGAAGCCTGGCAGGAGATCATGCTGGCGTGTTCGCCCATGCGGCCGTGTGAGAAAGGATCGACCAATGAGAACAGCTCATCCATTGAGGACTGCGGCAGCCAGTTTGCTATTATTTATTTTGTCAGTTTCTACATGCTCTGTGCCTTTCTGGTGAGTCCACAAACAAAGACAAAAGACTGTGTGAAAATGTAAAATAATGTACTTATCCATGCGCCGCTTTGACCTGATTCTCTCCAGATCATCAACCTGTTTGTGGCCGTCATCATGGACAACTTTGACTACCTGACACGTGATTGGTCAATCCTGGGACCGCATCATCTCGATGAGTTCAAGAGGATCTGGGCTGAATATGACCCAGAAGCTAAGTAAGTTTGTAAAGAATGGATAAAGTTTGTCTTTCCTCTGTGTGTGTGTGTGTGTGTGTGTGTAGAATCAGTGTAGCATGACCTTTGACCTGCTTGCAGGGGGAGAATAAAGCACCTGGATGTGGTGACACTGCTGCGGAGAATACAGCCCCCCCTCGGTTTTGGAAAGCTCTGTCCGCATAGGGTGGCCTGCAAGGTATACACACACATGCACACACACAAACACACACACATACACACATAAGAAATGAATGTAACTCTTCTGCTCCATATTGTAAATGTCTGAAATGATTTGGGACTGCTGTATTTACTCAAAAAAGACTCAAGTTCAATTTTCTTTATAAATTGTGTGTATGGTTTTGTGTGTGTGTGTGTGTGTGTGTGTGTGTGTGTGCATGTGCACGCATGTGTCCTGTCTCCTCCAGCGTCTAGTGTCGATGAACATGCCTCTGAACAGTGACGGAACAGTGATGTTTAACGCCACACTGTTTGCCCTGGTCAGAACCGCACTCAGGATCAAGACGGAAGGTAACACACACACACGCACACACACACACACACACACGCACANACACACACACACACACACACGCTTTTCTTACCCCTTGCATAAAATTGCAAAATACAAAAAAAAAATTCAAGTTTGAACCTCTTTGTGTGTGTGTGTGTGTGTGTGTGTGTGTGTGTGCGTGTGTGTGCACGCGCAGGTAATCTGGAGCAGGCTAATGAGGAACTGAGGGCCATCGTGAAGAAGATCTGGAAGAGAACTAGCATGAAACTCCTGGATCAAGTAGTGCCCCCTGCTGGTGGTATGTATTCACTACATCAGTAGTGGTTTTCTGTGTATTTTTGATTTGTCGCAGCAAAACTGAATTACCATATTTCAGCATCATTCACCAGTTTTAATAAAAAAATTTTTAACCTTCCTCCAGATGATGAGGTAACAGTGGGGAAGTTCTACGCTACCTTCCTCATCCAGGAATATTTCCGCAAGTTTAAGAAGAGGAAAGAACAAGGGCTGGTGGCCAAGGTGGCCCCCAAAACTGCCCTCTCTCTGCAGGTACACACACACACACACACACACACACACACACAATGGGCAGTCACCACATTATTCCTCCATAAGTGCGACACATCAGGTGTTTCCTCTGTGTGTAGGCGGGCCTGCGGACACTGCACGACATTGGTCCAGAGATTCGGAGGGCCATCTCTGGAGACCTGACAGTGGAGGAGGAGATCGATAAAGGCCTTAAGGAACCTGTGTCAGCTGCATCCGAGGACGATATCTTCAGGGTAAAGGTTGGATACACACACCCTCACACACCTCTCCACAGAGAGAGAGAGACCAAAAGAGAGAGAGAGAGAGAGAGAGAGAGAGAGAGATCATCAACGTCCAGCTTGAAGTCCTGCTGTTGCTCCATGGAGGTGCATGCACATGCATGTGTATGTGCATGCATGTGTGCAAACACAAAGATTCTACAAGTTTAAGTGTCATTATCCACCTCACAGCTTGGCTAAATATCAATGCAAATACTAAAAAAAAAAAAAAAAAAAAAACTGCTCCCTGGATACACATCATGCTGTCATGGACTTTCTCCTCACCTGACACTTCATAGTGTGCATACACACATATACACACACACTCACAGCTTTCCAAAGTAAGGGTAAGTTATGAAGCTTCCAGCCTCCCATTTCCACTGCCACTGCTAGATTCCATGTTCTGTATTGTTTGCTGCAGTATTTTGTTACATCTGCATTTAAAAACCAATAGAGCAATTTAAAGCTTTCTTCTCTTCTCTTCTCTTCTCTTCTCTTCATCCTCTACAGCGCACGGGTGGTTTGTTCGGCAACCACGTCAACTACTACAACCAGAGTGACGGCCGCGGATCCTTCCCGCAGTCCTTCACTACCCAGCGTCCCTTGCACATCAGCCAGAAGGGCTCGCCATGCGAAGGCGAGAGCCCGTCCCACGAGAAGCTCATGGACTCCACAACATTCACCCCTTCCTCCTACTCCTCATCAGGCTCCAACGCCAACATCAACAATGCCAACAATACTGGCATGGCCGGGGTGACAACCCAGGGCATCAGCAGGTTCCCAAGCCCGTCCATAAGCACCGTGGACGGGCACACGGGGCAGCCGCTCACCCCTATCCTGCTGCCAAGATCTGCGTGGTGCTTCCCTCCAAAGAGGTGAGCTCAGGACAGATCTCTGACTCATTCTTTTGCTGTCCATCATAATAACACTTTCAGAGTGTCAGGATTTATATTTCAGTGCAGACTCTGTCTTGGATTATTCATTCTTCTATTTCTTTCACTCCCTTTTATTTGTTTGTCTCTCTTTCCATCTTTTTTTCTGATGGCGAGCAGGACGTGTTTTTATGACTCCCTCATGCGGTATGTTGCCAGGGAAGAGAGAGAGAGAGAGAGGGAGAGAGTGTGCTGTATTAGTCGCATAAATATGCTTGAAGAGGTTTATTTCCATTGTTCTATATATAAAGGCATAGCTGCGTATCTGTAAAAGCTATAATGATACTTGTTGCTATGCAAAGTGCTGCATTAGTTGCCATAGCAAAAGTCAGGCTACATGTTGCTTCCATCATATTTGCCAGCGAAGCCACAGGTAGACTGTTTGGTACAATGTGGCCAAACCCTGCCTATCAAAAGTCCTGCTGTTTGGTTGTATTTTCATGCAGGTCTAGATTAGACACTGTCATCTGTAGAAACATGTAACACACAGGAAAATCTGGAAGTTCATTACTTGCAAGCTTAAAGGACCACACCACCCATTTTGGATGTTTGAGCCTAGTATATTCAATTTTCATACACGGAAGGTTACTGACAATCATTTCCCAAAGGATAGAACTGTGTTTTAGCTCTCTTGATATTTTGCAAAATCTCTTAATCTTTCAAAATCAAATATTCAAGCGATACACCAGACTTAAAAATCGATGTTTCGCCTGCTAATAGTTACGCAAAATTATGAAGTCATGGTCATTAAAATTTTNTAAAAATCGATGTTTCGCCTGCTAATAGTTACGCAAAATTATGAAGTCATGGTCATTAAAATTTTTGGATAAATGCACATCTTCTTTTGGGACTATATTCTCCAGTGGAGACATACATTCACTCTGTGCTTTTTATTGCACTTAAANCTTCTTTTGGGACTATATTCTCCAGTGGAGACATACATTCACTCTGTGCTTTTTATTGCACTTAAACGCTAAAATTATATAACTTCGAAAAAAACTGAATATATGTGTTGTTCACGATAATGGATTACCTATTCTAAGAACGTTTCAAGTATCAACAAGTTGATTTTAATAGCGTACCAGAATGAACTGAAACCAATGGCGGTCTGGAAGGTAGGAAAAAAAAAAATTAAGTCACTGTTCCAATAGTATTCTTTGGGAAATGATTGTCAGTAACCGTAAGTGTATGAAAACTGAATATATTAGGCTCAAACATGCAAAATGGGTGGTATGGTCCTTTAACAGTTCAGTATATTTGGAATATTTAGCATATACAGTAACACTGTACTATAAGTGAAAGTTTGGCAGAGCATGTCGTACTGGGCTACTTCATGTTTCATTGTGAGCTGCTGTAGGTAACTTTATTCAGTTGTTCAGTTGGTCTTTCCAAAATTTTGGTCCAAAGCAGGATAGCTTGAAAACGACAGCCTGAATTGGCATGAAATTTAGTGTTGATTGATGCTATATGGTTCCCAGATGATGATTTTTTTTTTATTCCTTCTGACCTTTTATTTAACACCAATGCTTTACACTTTTACACTTTTACCCCTCTAACTAGTAAGGCCCTAAGAATAGCAAAACCACTTTGACATTGTGAGGTATACTGTAATTCATATGGAACCCTCTGGGGGCTGCTAGTGTGTCCTTAGAGTTTTAGTTTGTACATTTATTTATTCTAGAAGGGTTTGCCAGGCAAACATGCAGCAACTTGTCCTGCAACCTCCTGCATCATGTCCACACAGTAATAGACACTCACCAGAAACCAGACCAATACAACTGCTACTGCTGCCTGCTGCTGTTCATTAAGCATCCACTAGGGGTCATGTGCCTTTGGCAAAGAGAAGCTCGGCAGCGCTTATTGAGAGAAGAGAGTCGTTTACGATCCCTGCATTGATGACGTTATGTGAAATCAAAGTTCTATTTTGCAGCCAGTGCAACTATAACTTTCTGATGCACAAAAGGTTACCTGCAGTTCAATAAAATGCTGTTGTAACCCAGGGACCTTAAAGGACCATACTGGCTATTTTGCAAGTTTGAGCCTCATATATTCAATTTTCATACATTACTGACAATCATTTCCCAAAGCATGCTACTGGAATGGTGAATTAAAAATGTTTTTCGTACCTTCCAGACCTCCATTGGTTTCAGTTCATTCTGCTATTAAAATCAACTTGTTGATACTTGAAACATTCTTAGGATAGGTAATCCATCATCGCGAACAAGACATGTATTCAGGTTTTTCTTCAAAGTTACGTAATTTTAATGTTTAAGTGCAATAAAAAGCACAGAGTGAATGTATGCCTCTACTGGGGAAAATAGTCCCAAAAGAAGACCTGCGTTTATCGAAAAATTTAAACAACCTTCACTTCGTAAGCCTGAGTAACTATTAGCAGGTGAAACATTGATTTTTAAGGTGGGTGTATCGCTTGAATATTTGATTTTGAAAGATTAAGAGATTTTGCAAAATATCAGGAAAGCTGAAATACAGTTTTATCCTTTGGGAAATGATTGTCAGTAACGTAACATGTATGAAAATGGAATATATTAGGCTTAAATGTGCAAAATGGCCGGTATGGTCCTTTAAAGTAGCTGTGGATTAAAGGGACGCCTTGGCATTTTGACATTTCTTCATCAGACAATTTATGTTGGCACCCAAAAAATACAGAAAAGCTAACTGGAATTGTGAAATTCTTCATCAAAATTGTGGGCGCTGCTATGGTTCTGAACCATATCCACATAGCTGCAATATGGAGATAAATGCTGTTTCTGTTTCCCCTTATAACAAATATGGCACCTGAAACTCAAACTCAAACTTGAAAAGTCAAAGCAATATACATTTTTTTCCTTCTGTAATTTGTCTGGTGAAGAAGGAAAGACTCAAATTCAAATGTCATAACGGCTCTTTAAAGATGAAGTATCTGGAGTGTGAAACGGCGTCAGTGACAAAGTGATCTGACTCAGTGCATCACTTTATCTGTCCTGCTCTTTGTACTTTACAAATGTCTCCTGAGTCACTCGCTTCGTCATACTCCAGATGTTCCCCTCAATGCTGCTCGTCATTTTGCTTTAAAAGTCCAGTTAGAATCTCCTAACCCTGCTCCTCTCCTCCGCCTGCTTCTACTTTTCCCTTCTTCATTTCCTGCGTGTTTCTTTAATCACTGTTCTTTTTCTGTCTGCCTGTTTTCTGTCTGTGGGACGCTTCTGTTTCTTTTCTGTCTTCGTTTATGTGTGTGTTTGTTGTTCGGTTATTTGCCTGTCTGTTTGTTTGTAGCTCGGATTCGAGCGACAGCCGCCTGCCAATCATCCGGAGAGGGGAGGGGTCAACGGAGGAGACGTACGACGAGAGCTACGGTGACGACAGAGAGTACCATGAGGATGACCACTCGCTCTCCTCTGACATGTAACACTGAAACACACACACATACACACACACACACTAGTTTTTATGTATGTCTAAATTTTGACTGAGATATCTTGAGCTCCTCGTTGTGTGTCTGTGTGTGCGTTAGGCTGGTGTATCATGATGAAACGTGTAAGCAGTTGTCTCCCATGGAGGAAGCAGAGGAAGTAGCAGACAGAAGAGGAGGAGGAGGAGGAGGAGGGTGGCAGTCACCCAGGAGAGTCTTCCTCTGCCCCACTTCCCTGGGTGGGTAGAAACACACATACACACTGATTAAAAAAGTGTCATGTAATTGTCCACCATTACAGTAAGTTACTAATTTTTACTGTGTGTGTGTGTGTGTGTGTATGTGTGCGCGCGTGCAGGGCGGAGATCGTCCTTCCATTTGGAGTGTCTCAGGAGACACTCGAGGACAGACATCTCCCAGAAGACAGCTGTACCGTTACACCTGGTACATCATCAGGTAGAGAACAAGAACACCCACATAATTGCATGTAATGAACACACACACTCACACACACACACACACACACACACACACACACACNACTTACTGACACCTATAGGCCAATGCAATCTCACACACACACACACACACTCACACAGAAACAAACTATATGGTATGGTTATTGTACGCTTTTTTCCTTCCTTGTGCCATCTGCTCATCCTTTCTTCCTCCCTACTTTCCTTCCTTCCTTCCTTATTCCTGCTTTCCTTCCTCCCTTTCTTTCTTCCTCACTTCCTTCCTTTCCACTTCCACCATAATGAAAGAAGTTTTTCTTAGCACGCACGCACACACAAACACACACAAACATGCACACACACACACACATTATGTCTACATTACACTCATAATGCTAACTGAATGAAAACACTCTGTAAGAGGAGTACAGTATGTTTCTATGAATATGGCGTCTCCTCTTCCTCCTCCAGGCTCTGGCTGTTGCAGGGTTGAGTCCTCTCCTCAGAAGGAGTCACTCACCCACCCTGTTCAGTCGGCTGTGCTCCACGCCTCCAGCCAGCCCCACAGGTACGAACCAGTGCTGTGCATACAAAAAAAAGCTGTTTGTCAAAGGAAAAGAGGTCATCGAGCAACAACCGAGACCTGTCGCAGGATTCATGTTACATTTTATTCTCCTAATCATGTGCTGCTGCTGCTGTTGTTGTTGTTGTTGTTGTTGTTGTTGTTGTTGTTGTTGTTGTTGTAGACCATGGCAGCAATGCCTCCTATCAACCTGTGCCCTCCTTAAAACTAGAGGGCTCCAACTCCCATGAAAAGCTCAACACCAGCCTGCCCTCCGTCAACTGTGGGCCGTGGTGAGAGACGTATCGTCATGGCGAAAATCATAAAAGTGAATTTTGAAAAATGGCGTAGGCTCATTAAGTGGACCATGTTGTTCTCAGGTACAGTGACAGTAACGGGAACAGCCGGGTGCCCAGCCCCGCCCCCAACGCGTCATCGTCCAGTCAGAGAGCACAGCGGCCGGTGTCGCTAACAGTGCCGTCGCTACTGGGAAAAGACAGCAGCTCGCTGTCTCACGGCAGCGCTGGCAGTCTGGTGGAGGCGGTGAGTGTGTGTGTGTGTNGTGTGTGTGTGTGTGTGTGTGTGTGTGTGTGTGTGTGTGTGCGTGTAGTCTAACCTGTCCTCGCTTTCTTTTGCTATCATCTTGTGTCATTGTTTTCTTCATTCTTTATTCTCCACCCCTCCACCCATTTCCCTCTCCAGGTACTAATATCGGAAGGTTTGGGTCATTTCGCCCAGGACCCGTCCTTCATTGAGGCAACCAAGGCCGAGTTGGCCGACGCCTGCGACATGACCATCGAGGAGATGGAGCACGCCGCCAACAACATCCTCAATGGCAACACCACTGCAAATGCCACATCCAGCACCTCCTCCACCTCTCAGCACAGCCCCAATGGCAACCTCCTCACTTACCACACAGCAGCGGCGACGCACAGGGACCGAGGGGCCGGTTTGAGTCCCTGTGAGGGTGGGGGAGAGGCTGGAGGAAGCAGAGGCTCCACCCATGGGCCGTCCTCTCAGGAGGAGAGGCAGGAGCTGCTGGCAGGGGGGATAGAAGGAGAGGAGGAGGAGGAGGAGGAGGAGGAGGAGGATGAGGAGGTGGAAAAAGAGGTGGACAAGGAAGGAGAGAGCGAGGAGGGGCGCCACAGAAGTTCAGTTGTGGTTGGAGGAGCAGGGCAGAGGAACAGCGGGCTGTTGGAGGACGAGGATTTGGAGTGCGTGACGAGTTTGTAGGAGTCGGTTCCATGAGTTTGATTGGCTGATTAGCTCCTCTGACATCATCAGAGACTGACACTTGTCAGTTCTGGGTAAAGGCGCTGTGGCTGGCTCTGTCTGTCCCCGCCACTCACACACACATAGGCACACACACTNTGGGTAAAGGCGCTGTGGCTGGCTCTGTCTGTCCCCGCCACTCACACACACATAGGCACACACACTGCCTGCCTCTCTTCCAGATGTAATAGCTGGACAACGGCGGCCAGTGACGCAACCCTGAGTATGACGAATTTATTGGTTTATATGAGAGTGTGTGTATGTCAGAACGTTTGCATACTAAAGTATACCACACTGTTTGCTGTACTATATGAGTGTATGCTTGTGTGTGTGACCTATGATTTTTTTCCTCTATTTGTATGTGTACGTGTGCGTTAGCGAGTGCGTCTGAGTGTGTCTCTAAAGTGCCTCACAGTTTTATCATGTCCTCAAAGCGTGAAGAGCAGGAAAGCAGAGACAACAAAGCAAAAAAAGAGAAGAGGAAGGCGAGATGAAGGCGAAATAGGCAGAATTATAAGAAGCAGGAAGTCCATTTTTGGATTTCCTGCAGTCGACAGTGTGTTTCCTGTTTTCATTTCCTATGCCTACTGGTGTTGTGTTATTGTTTGTCTGGCTGCCATGAAGCCAGGTAGGGGACAGCAGACCAGCTTGTGAGGAGCAGTTAAGGATTAATTTCTGACCACACCCACTTGAGGTCAAAGGTCAACTCCTCATTCTTGGTTCACTGATGACAAAGCGCTGTATTGAGTAAACAGGGGCCATGAATCCTGTTTGGAATCTCATTTCTCCTCCTCTTCCAAAGCTAGGAACCTTGGAGCACAGTCCTGCCAGCCTGGGGGTGGGCTTATTATGACAGATCACCCCAGCCAAGGGGGGGGAAGGATTTGAGGGACGGACCAACAGCCACACTATGGCTGCTGTTGGGGGCCACAGACAGAGACACTCTGACCATAAGAAGCCAGCGAGAGACAAACTAAAATCTCGTCAGCCACCTTGACCTGGCTTTGCCTCTTCCACCTCTTTTTCCTCGTTTCACCCACTTCCTGCACCAAACAGGAAATGGGAAGAGCATTTGGTGGCTAAGCAGAGACAGCGAGCCCCCTTCTCTGCCTCATACCTCGCCGTTCCTCACTCCTCCCTCTCTCCTTCCTCCCACACCTTTGGTTATTCCACCTCGTTAATTTTCGCATTTCAGCACTCGGGAGGCCGCATGTCGAACAGGGCGAAAGAGAAGGAGGGTGGAGGAAAGAAAGGGAGCGACAGATTGAAAGAAAAGACTCTGGAGGAATCTGCAGAGGATCTGTTCATCAGTCAACCTTACTTCCCTCTACAAGACCCTCCTCTACCTTTCAGCGTGGAATCCTATTGGATCACTCTCTACAGTCCACTCCCACTATGTATTTAACAGTTCAGTATTGTGCAAAACTGGCTAGCCATGACTAATTTGTTTTATATTCATGATGTTATCGGTTTAATTTATCCTTGATTTGTTTGCACAATCGGGGTGCTGGTCTTCTAAATGTATTTTTGCTCAGTTTATTTTAGAAAAACTTTAAGAGGTTTTAAGTATCGAAGCCTGTGCACGCAGGGCGTAGTGTTTGCGTGCGAGTGTGTACTATATTTGTGCGTGCGAGTGTGTGTGGGCCTGCGATTTAGTACAAGGTATGAGTGCGTGTGTGTGCGCGTGTGTGAGATAGCGTGTGTATCTAAAAGGGGGTCTTTCTCTCTATCAGTATGCACCTTTTACAGATTGTATCTATTTATTTATTTATTTTTCCCAGAAGAGAAAAAAATGTGTGTGTGTGTGTGTGTGTGTGCGTGTGTGCGCGCGCCTATGTTTGAGTGGGTACTTATGTATTCTAAAAACCTGATTTTAAGTAGACAGTAAATTAAGGTAGCATTACAAGTATGGTGTGTGTTTATGCGTGCACAAGTGTGTGTGTGTGTGTGTGTGTGTGTGAGATATTGGGCCTCCTTAACACAGGGTTACCATGGACAGGCATGCTTCCAAAGCTTTGTGATTCCTTTAGCACGGTTTTTACTTTTTAGTCGTAGAGTCAGAAGCCACTCTGTCTTTACGTAACGAATTTGATTTGATTTTTAGACGTAGTTAGGCGTAAGGTCTCCACAGAGGTGACAGCGACGGTTCAGGTTACCGTGGTGATGAGTTTGGGCGTTTCCAGACGGTAAAAGCTGCGTCTTTTTCCTCATGGTGGGTGGTTGTTGTGAAAGGTAAAAATGACACTTCATTCTCACGATACTCACGATTTTGTTATTTGATCACAGTTTAATTTCCAAATGACCTATTAGGGCTGGTGTACAGATGCTGCAAGACTTCTACTACAGATGAGAAATTTACTGCTAATTTACAAGAGATGATGAATTATCGCATATGTATATGACCAAACTGTCAGCTCATGGTTTCTATATCTTTCTGATTTTTTTGATCTTTGCTCACACTTGAGATAAGGTTTGGTCCTCAGGCCTCAGTACTTCCGACAAAGTTTATGTTTGATTTTGATACTTCATCTTCCCCCAAAAATCATCATTTACATGGACTTTAAGACTGGAGTCATTCAATTTAGATGTCAAATGTTATTTGTTACCCTTTGGAATTTTAGAAAATACAACATAACTGCTGTCATCATAATCACAGACTAGACACGAGGGTCTAATGTCAGTAAGTTAACAGTTGAGATATAGCTTAACGGATCATTCAACTCAGCAGCCATTTGGTAAGAAAGTAAATTTTATGCCCCATAAAATCAAACTTTTATATTCTAAATACTTTAACTTTCTCATTGCTAGTCAGAAAAAAAAAAAATACATGTTATTGCTATGGCCTTACACCATCCAAGAAATAGTTTTCTGAAGATGATTATCAAAAACGATCCCTAAAATCTGACTTTAGTTTCAGTAAATGCAGTGAATTTCCGTTCAGAGACATTATCAGACGGTAACTGATGCTGCTCAACACGCCACGAGTTTCCACCGCTTTAATTTAGCGTTCTGACTCCTGACATCATTATGCAAACTGAATGTGAATGTTGAACGTGTTGACTCTTTCTTGTGGTTATGGAAGCAAACCTAAAACACTCTGTGGTATCAGGAGGAACCTCCATGGCATTTCCACTTTCACCTCATTAATGTTGCTGCTTCATTGACATCGTGTAGTACCTGAATCTAATGTTCTCAAACTTATGAACCAAGCAGCAACTCTTAGCGAAGCAAAATAGCTAAGCACCACCTCATTAACAAACTACCAACTCTAAAAAAAAAAAAAAATCACAAAAAAAAAACAAAAACCTCATTTGTGCACGTGTGCTGTACTGAAATTGAGCTCGAAGTTGCTGACACACACACCGAGAACAGAAACATGGTGTGTGTGCAGGGGACGAGTTGGTTTAGAGTTGGATAGATTTAAGTTGTTTTGATTTTCTGCACAAATTTCCAGAAGTACCATCAGGGGGAGCTTCAAGCACCACAGGTGGTACACGTACCACAGTTTGAGACCCACTTCCCTAAGCTAACGGTAGCTTTTGGCTAGCAGCAAACATCAATTTCAGTATAAGCTGGTTTTAAGTCAAATTTAAAGTATAAAGTGGGGGGAGGTACTACATCAATGCAGGATGTGTGTGTGTGCGTGTGTGTGTGTGTGTGTGATGCAGTCAGCCTAAATTAACAGAATGTCACTTTACGGTTTATATACCCCTGAATTTAGAAGAATAAATAACTTCTCAGCATTTACATAACAGATCAGATAAGTTGTTTAATCTAAAGTTTAAAGTTATTAGTGTTATCCAACTGCTGAAGGGGAGCCTGTGTGTGTGTCCGTGTGTGTGTGTGTGTGTGCGTGTGCGTGTCCACTTTGTTGATCAATCAGGAGAGCAACAACTATAAATGTTTCTGTCGCCAACCAGCAAATAGCCTTTTTTTTTGTTTTGTTTTTACATGAATTCTGAACTTGGCTAATATAAAAGCTCAGTATCCTCTAGCTCTCAGAGGTTAAAAGCTACTAAATAAGATAAAGTCCACAGACACACACACACACACAAAATAACCCCATCAGTGTATGCATATCAGAAGTGCCAGTCCAGGCTAAGCTGTTCTGTTGGCGAGGCTCTTTAATTTTACGAATTTGCTGGTGAAAGAGATGAATCCTGTGTCGCCTCCGTGTGGAGTGAAACAGCATTGCAGTTTTTTTTTTATTTTCTGTATAGGTTAGCATGAAGTATGAGGCGTTGTGTTGCGGTATATGATATGAGTGGGTGTAATCCTGCATCCCACAAGATATGCAAAAACAATGCAATAACTATGACTGTATACAAGGTTCCTGAAGTAAATCTACTTGTGAAAGTGACAAAACAAAATCATGAAGATGCATTTTTTTTTCTGTTTGTGACATTTTTAAGTAAACTGAATGTTTTGTTTTGTTTTGTTTTTTTTGCCAGTGAAACCTAACATACTTGAAATCAGGTATATTGCAGTGCAGTACAGTAAAAATGTATTTATTTATCTTCCTCGTGCAAGAGTGTTTGATCTGCATCTAAAGGTGAAAGTGTGAAGACAGAGACCTGAAATTGGTGTTTTTGCTCTCATTGCTGCTTTAGCATCATTAATTCTGCTAATGCAGACTCATGAAATCTTTTGACTTGTGACGAATTGACAGCAAAAACAACCAACTTTACCTCCCTGACTCCACACGTTTTGATTTTATCCTTTCCTCCCTTTGATTTCACGTTTTTTAATGGATTGAGCTCCAGTATGTGGATTTGCCATCAATATTGCATGAGGTTCACATTTTAAATTGTCCTGTTATCAGGTCAAGTATCATATCACATTATGAAAGAGTAGCTATTTCTATTTAGTTTGTATTTCTCCTCAAAGTAAAGGTATGAGTGTGGACAGCGGTGGCAGGATGTGGTTTTGCATATCTTGTGTCTTTGAGCTCTTGGTTCATCATCTTTTTATGAAAACATGAGAGAAATAGCTGCTTAGCTGCATTCTTTCCTTTGTACATTTTTCCGTAGCTTGATGTTAAACTTTTCTAACTTTCCAACTTCTACCCTGTCTTCTACTGACCTGGAGAATACAGACCAGTGGGAATGATACACCCACACATCAGATCAATGAAAATTGACTTCCCACGCTTATGAATCCCATCTGACCCGCTGCCATCACACTTTTAGGAATTATTAATTTCCAGAATTATTTCCAGAATGCAGCCAATCTCTCTGATATTCTAAACAAATGATGATATAATTTTGTGACCAATAAGCTGCAGGTCAATGAACAGAGTCATCACCTGACATTAATTAACCCAAATTATCTGGAGCCTTGTTAAAGTTGTAAGAGTCATGTAGTGTTTTCCATAAACTGGTGTGTAACATGAATTTAGGATGTTGTCCTCCTGTTGGCAGAAGCGAGATTAATTTGCAATGGACATGAAAACATGGAAATCTGATTTCTCTTAGACAATCTAGTTGGCGGATGATGACAATGATTTTCTGGAGGTGAGTTTTCAGATGATGTTGGATGTTATCATCGGATTTGAAGGTTTTACTTTCTAAACCTTTGGATTCCAGGCTGGTTTAAGTCCTGAAATGGTAAATTATATATCCAAGTAACTGATAGTGTTGTATGTGCATGGGTTTCTCTCTCCACGGGTACAAAGTATTGGTCATATGTGAATGATAATATCTTTTGTCTCACCACTAGCCGATGATTGTATATTTTTATAACCACATATATGAATATATTTATGAATATATATCATATTTAATCCATGGAATGTTATAGTAATGAGTAAGGAAAAGACAGGAGTACTTCATGGGGATATACTAAGTGAAATCGCGGTTATGAAAATGCTTTATATAGGCTGAATATTAAACTGACTGTCGGTCAGTGGGAATTTATTAAAAAATGTTCCACTTCATTGAACATATTTTCGACCAAAAAGAACCAGCAGGGAAAATGTAGTTATATTTAGAAGAGGAACTGTTGGACATTAAGTAATTTTCAAGCCCAGAGAACAATTGTTTGTCTGGTGATGGATGACTTTCAAAAAATCTTTACTGATGCAACCAAATATCAGAAATTCTAATTTATGATGCATAATTTTAATCATCTTCCCTGGAAATCTCAGCATTACTAGTCCAGTCAGCAGGAACATCCGCTCCATCCATCCACCTCTTTATTAGCTGAGGTTGGAATTTCAGGCCTTGACAGCCACAATTCGTTTAAAATGAACAGAAATCTGAAATCTAACTTCTGCTTTGGTTTGTTGAGTGAAACGGTTGAAGGACGTGAATCTACCAGCAGCCTGTCAGTGCAGCAGGTCTCAGTCTGGACTTCATTTAATTGTAGCACTGAGAGTTTTCTCTCTTTCACTCGTCCTGCATCAGTCTCAAACACACATCCACACACACCTTATTTTAGTTCCTAAAGATTTCTAACCAAAAAGTCCACCTACCAAGGACTAGATCTCTATATGCTTTGAGCCATGATACCATGTAGCTTCTATTTTTCTTCCAAGAAATGATTTGAATGCATATTTGTAAAGAGTTGGAAGCAGCATTTCAGCCGAATAAATAGTCCAGCTTTGATATCCGAGTCGATCCTGTCAGGCTGCGTTTACACTGCAGGTTCTGATTTTAATTTCTGCTTGGCGGCGTCAAAGTAAATTAAATGTGTTTTCCATGTTTATGTGGCAAAGAGAAGATCAATCTCTTTGGATTTTGACCTTTCTAACGCATATCTAGACATGTTAAACATGTCTTCACAGTGAGCAGATCACTGAGCCACACAGGAGAAAAAGTGATTTTATGTTGAAATGCCAAAATAAGATTTGAGCTGCTTAGTCTATGTACACTCGTGTCATTTCCAACACACCAACAGTACATACACACACACACACATCACGTTTTTAAAAGTACCAGAGTTGTGTGTGTTACTCGAAACTATCGCATGTGTGTGTTGAAAATGACTTACCGAGTGCAAACAGAGCATCAGGCATGTGGATCTATCGTAGTTGCAACAGATGTAACTTCTATTTTCTTGTAAACTGAATTGTTTGTTGATCATTGTTTTATCCTGACAAAAATATTATAAGATAACTATTTTGAATATAAACTTTATTTTCTTTTTTTCTAGGTAAAATCAGCATAGCCTGTTGTAGGACTTTAATTCTTCTAATTAAAATATAAATTTCCTTTGCTGGAGAAACAGGAGAGCATCATCGTTGTTTTTGTTATACTGATGCTGATGCTTGTATTGATGCTGACGGAAATGAAGAAGAAAGTAAAAGAAGGAATCTATTATGAGATAAAAGTATATATAATACATGTCTTCTATTTTAGATATTCTATATAGAAAAACTATATCTGAATTATATGATATCAAATGAGATTTTGGTGCTTGATTTGGAACGGAGAGATGCCCAGATCATGTTTGTAGGAATCATACTGTGCGTATTAATAAACCTTCCATGTTTTGTTTTGTTTTTTTTTTTTGTTTTTTGTTTTTTTGGTTTTTTTTTTAATCTTTGAGTCCCAGAGGACTCTGATTGGTCTGATTGGTTTTACCATCAGATGAATGTTTCCTGTTGGTTTAGGAATCATTGATGATGTTTCTTTTTGTGTGGAGATTTCTGCCAGTGCATAAACACAATTTTAGAAAAGTACAAGACAACATATAAAAGGAGAGAACGGTGCATTTCATTTAGTAACATAATAATAACATCACTGATTGCTAATTTAAGAAGGCGATCAGTACTTTGGAAGAACACTTTGCATAATGCACTGCACTGCTTTACTTATAACGTCCTTGCATGAAAATTGCCATTAGCATGCAAAGTCAGATTTAATTTGCTCACATTAGATTGGTGGTGAGGAACAAGAACAACAAAATGTTCTAACTCCATTTGATTATTATCAATAACCCTTTTCTTTGGGTTTTGCTCTATTTACATAACGGGATATCTCAGTAAACTCTCCCATTGTGTAGCAGAATTCTTATGTGAACATGCAGGATGATGGGTAGTTTTGTTAGGACTTCTACAGCCTTGTGTTTGTCATTCCTTATTATTATCCATACATAGCTGTCTGATTGGAAGATTGTTGTGTCATGGAGGCTTTGAGAGGAGGGAGTGTATCTTCATCATCATCCTCAGTTCTCTGTACCTCTGCTTAGAGTGGACTGAATAGTAAAATCATGAATGTCTCTGCCTCTTTCCTCTTATTTTAGTGATAAGAGCTACTTCACCTCACACTACGAATGATCATTTTGCCTCTGAACGTAGAGCACAGTGTTCATACTGGCATTCTATATCGCTTGAATATCCACAGAAATTATGTCTAAATTATATTTGGACATTTTCTGAACTTGATTTTTTATTATCCCTGAGCCAAATGTCTAGCAGTAGGAGCTGAAGGCTCAAGTAGCCTCTGAAGTTGTGACGTCTCCACCCAGCGTCTTCTGCTGCAGAGCGCTTCACACCTCAATTCATGTGACTCGAGCGACCCTCATGCAACTCCCATGTGACCCAAGAAGTCACCTGGCCCGAGGTGCGAAAGAGTTTGACCTCAGAGCTGAAGAAGCTACTTGTATGAGTGGCGAAACCTTTGAGATTTCAGTTGAGTCAGAGTTCTCTTGTGCCCTTGTGTGTAAATGCGGCTTTAATCGATGAGTTTCCCCGTGCAGAGCATCCGAAATGTCATGTTATCTACATTACCTGTCTCTCTTCCGTGATTATTTCTTGCTGTGTGGAAAGGCCTCTTCAGCTTTGTGACATTAAAACCTGTAATAATGTATTTTTTCAGGCAGGGATACACAACTCCACACGCTTCAGCGTTACGGCGTTTACGTCTTCAGGATCTTTGTTTCTCTTAGTTCACGACTCATGCAAGGTGTCAAAAGGCCTTTGGCAGGATTGAGCTGTTTTTGTTTCATTGGCTAAAAGTCTGTTTTTATTTTCAGAAAGTTTATTCACACAGAGACCAACAACTATTTGTTGTAATGTTAGTAGTAATGCTACTTTTAAATGTAGTATTTCATAGCAGCACTATTTATGGTCAAAAAATGAACTACTGTGTTATTGTGCTTATGGTAGCTTTGGAGGCAGGTGGACCTTTTTTTTTTTTTTTTNTTTTTTTTTTTTTTTAAACTGAGTTCTTTCACATACGTAAGCCACTCCCCCTCAACCATGTGAGGTTTCCCATTGGTCCTGAGGTTGCTAAGTGACCTCATTTGGTTCCTTAGTTACCTTGTCTCCTTGTTGACGACTGCATGGTCTCACAGTTGACAAACCCTTTTATTCTTCTTTTTTCTAAAGGAAAATCCTTAATTTTTGCTGTTTGTTCATTCATTTCAGATTTTAGAAAGAGAAAGAATACAGATGAAATAATTGAGAATATTAATTCAATCACTTTTTCTACTCCTATTTTCAATAAAAAGTGAAATGAAAAACCAAACAAAAAGTTGATTTGTAAATAAGTAATGTACAGTTTGTATCTGTAACTTGTCAGTCTGTCATTGGTGACAGAGTCTGTCTTGCTTATAACGCACGCTACCAGTAAATAAAAAAGGAAAAAGTATATTTAGACTGTATGGTCCCTTGAAAGCAAGTTTTAAATTAATCTCTGATGTATATTCCTGTAACATTGCATTTTTATCTGAGGAATGATGTTATTAAAAAATTGCAAATAAATTGCATTTCCTACAGCTGTGTTTTTCACTTCCCTTTTACCTTTGATTATATGTGGGTGTTGATACTACACATTATAGACAGGACCCCTCCCATGACTGTTAAGAGTCTCGGACCCCCTCCATGGAAGAAAGAAGGTGTTCCATTTAACAAGCCATCATTTCCCCATCTGAGACTTCCGTCTGGATGCTGGAGGGGGTCAAAAGCATCATGGGAGGGGGAGGAGGCGGCCCACGTGCACGTCATCCAGACGTGAGTCGACCAGAGCATGAAACAAGCTCACAGAATGTATAAGATATTTTTATGTATTTTACAGTAGCTAAGAATAGAAAACAACTTTTTTCTAAATATTCATCCTGCCGCATCCATCCATTCATCCGTATCCTGTTCAGGGTCACAGAGACCTGAAGTCAGTCCCAGCATGCACAAGGATGGGTGGATGCGTCTCAAGGTTTAGGTCTTTGGACTGTTAGAAGAAACCCAGAACAGCACAGAAATGTCTTATGTAGCTGATGGGTTAAACACTAGACCAGTGTGTTTTGTTTTTTTAAATAAAACTTCAATTTTATTAGAAAAGTCTGTGTTTCTCAGACAAACTTAAAGTGCAGCAACTGAGGAAAAACAACTAAACCAAACGATGCAAACCGTAAAATATTTGTAATAATACTTATAACCCTGTAATGATAATATATTATAATAATAATTATAATATAATATAATATTATAATTATAACCCTTTTCAAACAAAGGGTTATAATTATAATCCTGAAATGTCATGAAGAAATCCTGTAGAAAGAGAGCAATGGATTTCTGACATCTGCTCAAAACGAAAGAATAAAAATGAGCTATACATTCATGTCAGGTTTATGAGTTGCCAAATGTCTTTTCAGATTCCCCCGCTGGGAGAACTCCTTCTCACAGTTCGGACATTTAAAAGGTTTGACACCGTTGTGGCACAGCATGTGTCTCTTGAGGCAGTTTATGGTGAGGAAGCGTTTGGGACACTGCGAGCACAGGTACGGCCGTTCCCCCGTGTGAGAGCGAGTGTGAACGCTGAGGTGACTCTTGGTTGAGAAACCCTTTCCACAGTGGGTGCAGGTGTACGGCGTCTCGCCCGTGTGGGACCGAGTGTGCAGCAGCAGCTCCCCCGAAGACAGGAAAGACTTCCCACATGTGGTGCACAGGTAATTCTTCTCCCCTTTATGCTTCTGCATGTGTCTTACAAAGGCCGTCTTGCTGAGCCGTTTCCCGCAGACCGTGCACAGGTTCGTGGGGCCTTGGTGCAAACGCTCATGCTGCTTGAGCGCGGAGTTGCACAGGAATCCCTTGTTGCAGTGGCTGCAGGTAAACGTCCGTCCTCTCTTGTGAACCCTCTGGTGCTGATAGTACCCGGACTTGCTGGTGAATCCCTTCTCACACTGGCTACAGTGGTACGGCAGCGTGTGAAGCTTCATGTGGGCTTTCAGTTGATTTGGAAGCTCAAAAACCTTTCCACACGTTGAGCATTTGATCTCGTCTTCTTTGAAGTTTTTGTTCACAGGTCGCGTGCTCAGAAATCTCCTGTCTTCCCCCTTCGGCTCCTTCCGTTTTTGCTTTTCCTTCTTGTTTTCAGAGTTGCCTTTTTTCATCTTGCATTGCCTATTTTTATCAAGACCGTCTTTATGTTTGTGGTCCCTCTTTTTCTTTTCTTTGTGTCCCTTCATTTGTTCAGAGATCAAGTCGTTACTTTCTTGCCGAGTCTTTCTGCTGCCTCTTCTGCTAGATTCCTTTTTCTGAAGCGGAGCTGTCACTTGGTGCTCTCTCTCAATGTGCTCTAGGACCTTCCTCTTCAGACGATGAGCAAACGAACACTGAGGGCAGATGAATAAATGTGACAGAGGACCTGGAAACAGCACACCAGCGCCAATTAGTATGAAAGATTGAGAGTAGTATTGTTAACTTTGTACTAATGACTTAAATCTAACCTGATCTCTTTGTTGGCAACCAATCGTCTGTGGTGACGTCCGAGCTTTGACTCGAGTCTTCTCGGTCTGAGTCATCTAATGCCAGCCTCTCCTCCTCGTTGTTATAATCGTCATCCTCACAGTACAGCTCCGAGTACTTTTCCGCTCGGATTGGAGCAGGAAGAGCCAGCGTGGAGAGAATGATGTCTTCCATACTGCATGAAGGAGCTGCAGACAGATGACATGTAACCTTTGACACAGTGGATGCATTTCTCAGTGAGAGAAAGCGTTTGACTCTGTAAAGCTCACCTGTGCTGAGAGGGTTGAGCTGCCTGTGATGAAGCAGCAGACTCTTCAGGGCAAAGGGTTCAGACAGATGAAGACCAAACTCTTCCTCCACGGACATCGTTTCAGTGAGCCACGCTGCTGTCTGACGCAGACGATCACAGAGGAAACTCTGTGTTTAATGGTGACGTCTGATAATGTGGCTCAGAATTCTAATCATTTCTAGTCTAGTAGGGCGTGATACTTTTCAGGAAGTAGTATGATGAAAGATGATACACTCCTTTAAAAGACTTATTGTTGCTTATGCTTGGTTTCATGTTGTGGACATTAACAGATGAGTTAAAATAACACAAGCTGAATAACTCAATTGTCGTGAATGTGGTTCAGATGTTGAACCTTGGAAATTGACAGCAGGACCCTGACACAGGTGCATCTAAATGTCATGCAGCCGCTAATCATGTTATTAGAAATGTCATGAGAAAAGCCTATTCATCATGTAAAATGTACTTTCAACAGTCGTACAATTTTGGCCATATTGGAACATTTTATCACAATATAAATCCCAGTTATGATCAAAAATGTTTCAAAAACTAAGTCATTTTTTCCAAAACCCTTTTTAATAATGTCACGACATTAGCAAAATGTGATTTACAAATACAAAACTACATAATAGATGCTTTATTTTCTCATGATATAGCATTTCTGTAAATTAATAATAGAAATGAATGGACTCACTATTTCATCTTGCATCAGAGTTGGTTTAGGACAGTGTGGTGTGTTTTTAAAGCTCAGTACCTGCCTGTAGTCTGGTGCTGGCAGCAGCAGCTCCAGTCTGGACAGGAGCACGGACACCAGCTGCTGCAGCCTCTGGTCATAGGCACAGCCATAGTTTGCCAGGAAAATTTCCTATGGAAAGATCTGGACTTTAATTATGAGCACAGGCTGCAACGGTTACCCAACAGGAAACTTTAGCTTATAAGTTCAGTTTTGATGGCATTTTTCATTTTGACTATGCAACATAAAGACTGAAGCTTTGCTTTAGAGGCAGCCTTTTATTCCACAATCCTTATTTTTTTGAACGTGAATTTCTCCAGATATACTCACTTTGAAGAAGCGCTCCTTTTCAAAAGGAACATTCAACAACTTCTGAATCAGATTGGCAAAGTTGGTGTATGACGTCTTCAGGACCTCAGTGCTGCTCTGTCAAGAGGTGGAGAACATTAGCAAGCCTAAGATTTCACATTTAGCTTTTTACATTCTGCATATTTTATTTACAGAATGCTTCCATCCAGAAAGAATGACAGTTGAATCACCATAAATACAGATAGAAATACCAAGACAAGACAGGTAAACACTATTTGTGTCTCCCCAGTTATTAATGATGAGAGAATGACTGTGGAGAAAGAACTAGGGAATAGAAATTAAACAAGAAAGGCTAATGCCTAATGTAACCCTGGATTTTGGTACACAGGCTGTTGTCAATGTTTTGCGTTTTCACTCATATTTACTTTTTTAAAAACCCACCAGTTGTTGTGAGGAGCTGAGCTCCGCACTGCAGGCGTGGATTTTATCCAGGTGGCTCTGGATGCTTGGCAGGTTGGCCAGACCATCACCACGACACAACTCCAGAACCAGCTGCAAAAGGAGGGACACAGGTAACACAAACATTAGCAAACATCAGTGCAAACAGTATTAACAAATAATGTTAAATTTGTATTGTTAACTTTTAAGGCACTTCATTTCAGAGCTTTAAAGTCCTTAAGAGTAAGTTTAATGGAACCAAAAATAGATGCAGAGCTGGAACCAACACTTATCCCAAAACTAAAAATATGATTCCTGATGCCACAGTGATCACTGAAGTATGAAAAGGAAAATCTCAAAAAGCATCAAGTGGATTCACCCATAGATCTTTATCAATCAGCAAAAGATAATCATGCTAATACAAAGAGGGATTCATTCTTCACCCTTGCCCGGAGACCCAGGAGGAGCTGAATCCTCTGACTGGAGCTCAGGATGTCTGGAACGATCTCCGTCACCAGACTGATGAAGTCCAGCAGCTTGTCGTACTGCATCACCCTGCGCTGCTGCACCACCTGCCACATGAAAGCAGACAGGAGGCGCACAGGAGGAGCCAGGAGGTNCCCTGCGCTGCTGCACCACCTGCCACATGAAAGCAGACAGGAGGCGCACAGGAGGAGCCAGGAGGTGAAGAGAGGGAGGAGGAAGAGGAGATCCTGTGAAGAACATTGAAGAAACCGTAAACATACTGTATGATTATTTATCACCTACATTAGCTACATGCTTCCTCAGTTTGAACTAATAGAGCTGTTCATCTTAATGAATGGTAACTAATTAGTCATGAATGACTTGTTCACAATTTAAAAACCCAAAGCAAAACATTAACGTTTACTGGATTAAAATGTCCAAAATGGCAAATTATCTTGCAGATATTTTACTTAATAATCGCACAAACCTTCGCTTTTCCTCCCAGTGTCCATATTTTAAAATCTTACAAGGAAGAAGAATACGCCGATAACTTCCGGGTTAAACGGATGTTATGATCTTCGTATCTTCAACATAAAAGACAGAAAGCAAAGCAAAACTTTTACAAATGTTTTATGACATAGTTTTGAGTGTTATGAATGTAGAGTCTTTAATAGTAATATTTAAATTCAATGACAGCTTTCTGTGCATGTAGTGTAATCGAAACTTTTGTAGATTGCAATTCCTGTTTCCTAATGTCAAATATTGAGTTTGGGTTTTTTAATTAACAAGAATAGGAAGTCCCAAAAAATGATATATTTTTTTTTAATCTTGATCCCACAAGATAAAAAAATAAAAATAAAAAATCTTTTTTTGATAAATAAATTGATAAATAAATAAATAAATAAATAAATAAAGAGGGGGGTNAAGCGAGGTAATGATTAAGCTGAGGCATTGGACATCCCTCAGGTCAGTACTGGGACACTCAAGATTTCTGGGCCAAGTTCGATACCCTGTTGCTTGTGTCACGTGATCAGACAGGAGACAGCGTTCACACACCCAGTTTCACGCCCACTGCAAACACACACACACACGCGCGCGCGCGCGCGCGGCGTTGAACTCACTGCGGCTCCAGAGCTCAGAGAAGCTGGGTNACACGCGCGCGCGCGCGCGCGGCGTTGAACTCACTGCGGCTCCAGAGCTCAGAGAAGCTGGGTGTCTGCTGAAGGGAAGCAGCAGATCATTAATCTGCTTTGATTTTCATAATAATAATTACCGTTTCTCATCATGTGCTGACAGATCCAGCAGATCGCAACTGTGCGTAATTTGGAAAAGACGCTTGTCGCCATGGCGAAAAGACGCGACCAGGACTTCACCTTTGTCAGTCCAGTTGTCAAGTATCTACTGTTCGTATTTAATTTTTTATTTTGGGTGAGTATATTTTTTTTTAATCTCATATGTGTGGTGATGTTTATTTACCATAATGTGTGCAGGTTAATCTTTTTTTTTTTTTTTTTTTTTTTGTGGCAGGTCATATTTGCTTCCTGGTCCTTTCCCTCCCAGACTATTTGTTACAAAATGAGACTTGTGTGGTGTATATCAGATATTTCCATCCATATCAGATATATGATGTTGTGTTTCATATTTCTGTTCAGCCTTATGGAGGCAGATTTAACTTTGTGTCCTGCCAGCCAGACCTTTGCACAGTTAAATTTAGTTATTATTTGACTTGGGTCACAGTAAAAGTTTAAACAGTGTCAAGGTGAGTAACACATACATACACACACACAAACACACACACACACACACACACACACGCCCCAGATGTTTGCTGCTCAGACATTAGACAGTNACAAACACACACACACACACACACACACACGCCCCAGATGTTTGCTGCTCAGACATTAGACAGTGACCAGGCTTTATTTTCAGTTTCCAATACCGTAATGTCTGATCAGTTTTTCATTCTAAAGGGTTTTTGGCTCAAATGTCTCTCATTAGAATAAAACTGCATAAAAATAAAGACTCAGTAGACAAAACTGCATTATTTTCAGGTGCCATACACTGTACTCTATGCCAGTCCACTTTGACTAGCTCCTTTCATGCATATGCAGTTGCCAAGGAACCCAAACTTTCATTGATTCATATGCTGATGGGGTCAAGCAGGGAGCAAGAACTGGGGACCCCCACACAGAATCTGTTCACTTTTCTGTGACTGAGGGAAACATAGTCACTGTGCAGCGGATTTCACATTTATGACATGTTTAACTTTTCTTCTCAAACACATTTTGTTGAACACAGAAGTTGGGTTTGTCTGATTCGCGTTATTAAAATACTGTACAATCACGCTCCCACGAGACAGTAAAACGTTCAGTTTAAAGATTCAGGTATCTGCAGAGGGCAGATACCTGAATCTGGGTTTGTCTGGTGTCAGGCGCTCATAGACCATAAGGAGATTTCTGCCTGAAAACATTTTTAGATCAGGGCAGATTAAAGTTTGTGTTGTTGGGGTTTAGTGCAGTGTGAGGGGACTTAACCTGAACCTGCATTCTAGTCCAGCTGAAACCTTAAAGAAAATCCCAGAGACAGCAGTTGAGGCTTTGGGTGTTGCAATGTGCTTCTCAAAAACTCAAGCCCAGTATGATGGTCTGAAAATTCCTAAGATCTTCTTTTGAACAAATATCACTCCCCCTTACTTCTAGTATTATCTTTGAAACAAACCCATATGATTCAGTGGTGTATGTTGAAGCTGAATGTGACTTGTGGCCATGTACAAACACGAACAGATCATGTAAAAACTTGAAGCTGTTCAACCTGGAATGGGTGTCATTTTTGTTGCCTTGAGCTACAAATAGGTTTAGTTCATAAAAAACAAAAGTGCATGTTTGTGATACTTTCATAGTCTAGATTGGCTAAAATCTGTAGTGTTTTCATAGAAAGTACAATTTTTTTGAGAATTGTAGTAGTTCACTCTCTCCAGAAAGTGCAATAATGACTGATTAAGTAAACAGGTCAGTTACAAAACCAAAGCATTAGCATTGTGTCCCGTTTGAGTGCATTCAAATCTGGTAGATATTCTTCACAAATCCACACACTCACATTGCTCTTTCACTAATTTTTTTACTTTGTTATATATTTGATTGCAACAATAAAATGTTAGCTTCACGTTTCTTATCTGGCTTGTTCTTTGTGAAACTAAAAATTACAAAAGGGGGCTAGAAAAAGCTAGGATTTCCCTCCTGTCCCAGGAAGGCGCAGTATCTCTGGTAACTGGATCCTTGTCGTTTGTAGTGGTGCGAGTATTTGTGAGGCTCCCTATTATTCCATTGAGCCAGAGAGAAAAGTGCTGAGTGAAAGGATCTTTTTTTTACCAGTTGCTGCCAAACTGATTTACTTAGATGGAAGTTGAGTTAATGTCTGAACACTCTCCACTTCTGACCTTAATACTGTAGCTTAGTGGGTGCTGCCACTCCCACTGTGCTTTGTTTCTGTGAGAGCCATCAGTTTTATCTTTGCTTTTATTTGATCAGTACTGCTTTAACTATGAGTCATATTTCTGCAATTATCCAAACATATCTGTCTTACATTATTCTCATGGCTCAGTGTTCTGGGCAAAAGTTGCCACTCCCCAGACAAGTATGAACACACTGTAGATGAAAGATTTTGCATTTACTGCAGTGTGAAAAAGCTTTGTGGTGTATTTCAGCTATCTGATGTACTGAAACTTTGGAAATATACTAATTAAAAAAGATCACGGCTGATCTTTCTCTTTTCTCTCTGTCAGATAATCTCCCTGGTGATGGTGTCAATCGGCGTGTATGCCCGCATAATGAAACACGCAGGTAAATGATCCACACTCACAGAATATAGTCTTTCCTCACATACAGTAAGAGTCTGAGCGTGTCGAGTGTCAGGATAATATGCGTGTTATGACTTTGTCTTTTCATAAAGCTTTGATCAATAGGACGCCAACATGGTTACAGGGAAAACCCCATCCAATGTCTTTGCTGTTCCAAATTTCAAACAGGCAATGAATTGTCAAAAATTCCAAAAAAAAGGGACAAAATAATGTTTGTATTGTTTAAAAAATACTTACCTGATTATTATGACAGAGCCAGAGTATAACTGTAGCATTTCTTTAAAAAAAGAGAGTTTCATCTTCCTCTTTACTCCAGAGGCGGCTTTGTCGTGTCTCTCGGTGGACCCTGCTATAATGCTGATGGTGGTGGGGGTCTTCATGTTCTTCATCACCTTCTGTGGCTGTGTGGGCTCCCTGCGAGAAAACATCTGCCTCCTTCAGACGGTAAGCCATTAGTCTTTCAACAATGTTTCTTTCATTCTGTCCAGTTCAATGCATTGTGCAAAGATTCTTTTGCAGGAAAATGGGTTTTATTAGCCCACACACAGTGGAGACAGACAGGAACATGATGACAAGTATGCCATCATGGGCTCTGTCCTCTGTGAGTGCTATGTCCTCTTTGAGTGTTAGAGAATGATAGAGGATATGGCATGCAGAGAAGGTCAGAGGTCAGATTTGAAACCACAACACCAACTTGCCCTCTGAGCTACTGGATCATCTCAAGAGTATTCTATTCCTAGCTCAATGGAGTGGTGCTTAAGTAGTTTATTAAAATCATAATCAAAACAAGTTAAAATCAGTTTATCTGTTTTATGTTTTTCTCTTGATGAGTTTTTCCATTGTCTGTCTAGTGCACGTTCTTCTCTAACAATAGCCTTCTTAGAAACCAGGTTCATTTTTATGGTGTTGTAAAATTTTGGCATCTGTATCCGTCCTGCAGTTCTGCATCTGTCTGACAGTCATCTTCCTGCTCCAGCTGGCTGCCGGTGTCTTGGGCTTCATATTCTCTGATAAGGTAATAAAACATTCAAAATGTGTTTAAACATTTTTTCAGTAAACTGTTTCCAAAGATACAACAAAATGACTTATTAAATTGTAAAAATATTTATATTAGTGTATTTCTGGTGGAATACATGACAATATTAATCATATTTGAAACTGTTCAACAATCTTGAAGCACCTAGAAAGGTATAAATGAAGTTATTTCAAAAATGCATTGTTGTGGATTGCTTGTAAATAGCTAAAGATCGCCCTCTGCTGGTTTTTTTTTTTTTTTTTAAATTGTTACAACATGTCTGTGAGTGTTTGCTCATAGACAGTGGTTGAACTTGATTTTGTTTGTTTGAAGGTTGAGTTCTGTGTTTTACCCAGAAAGATTTCTTTGTTGAGCTCTGTGTCTTACTTTATGTAACATATTATTCTGGCTGCTATTCTGCACATTCTACACATTATTTCCTGTATGTTTTATATCTAATTTTATTTTTTCAAGGCACGAAATAAAGTGACTGAGATGATCAGCAAGGCCATCGTCCATTACAGAGACGACATTGATCTGCAAAACCTTATTGACTTTGGTCAGAAAGAGGTGAGGAATAGGTCCATATTCATACATAACCACACATATGAGGCCAGTAATAATACAATAAAATGCTGTGTGTCTCCTCAGTTTGACTGCTGTGGTGGGGTGACATACACTGACTGGTCCCACAACATGTACTTCAACTGCACCCCCACCAACCCCAGCAGAGAGCGCTGCTCTGTCCCCTTCTCCTGCTGTATCATATCCAAAGACAAAGTCAGGCCTGCTCATCCATTTTAAATAGTCTGATGATATATATATATATATATATATATATACACACACACATATATATATATCATCGTGATNTGATGATATATATATATATATATATATATATACACACACACATATATATATATCATCGTGATATATGGCTTCATACTCAGCCATGAGTATTTCCTGTGTATGTGTATGTCTTTGTCTATTTGTGCAGGTGGTTATCAACACCAAGTGTGGTGAGGGCATGCAGGACATGGACTATCTGCAGGCTGGAGCCTACATCCACACCAATGGCTGCATAGACAAACTAGTGAACTGGATTCACAGCAACCTGTTCCTGCTGGGGGGCGTTGCCTTGGGACTGGCCATACCACAGGTAAGATGAGGTTCACAGCATAGCTAGGTAATGCCAACCTATGCCTCAACTGTAGCAGCCAGAGTTTGACACCTGAGCACATTTGGAGAAAGTTTCCTGGTCACATTGTAGCATATGGTCTGGTTATGTGGCCCCATCAAGCCCATGTGGGCAAACACAGGTGGGATCATTAAGGTAGGCACATTTAAGTCTGGATTATGAGACTGCCTGTGCTTGCTGTGTACAGTTTGAATGTAATGGAAATATCTGCATGCAGCTGTCAGACTCATGCTTGTTGGCTGCTGGTTGTTGATTTTAGTCTTGAATAAGACTTCAGTCTTGACTTGGAACTGCCTTGGACTTGACTAGGGTGGTCTTGACTAACTGCTGTAGTCAGCTGGTGAGTCCTCTGTCTTTTTGTTTTCTCCTCTACAGCTGGTTGGGATCCTCCTGTCTCAGATTCTGATCAACCAGATTAAAGATCAGATTGAGCTCCAGAGCTACAACCTCAAGCACCGCTCGGACCCATGGAGTTGACCCAGGTCAGACCAGGTTCTGATGAACAACATCAGAAACAGGGTGATACAAACAGCTGTATGTAGAAGAGCTGAACTATTTGCCCTGCGTCTCTGGAAAAATATCTTCCAAAGGACTTCCTCTTCCTGGATTAGCGATTCACTCTTCATCCTTTCTAGACTTAAAAACACAGTGTTAACACAGCACATGCAGAGATTGATGATGTGCTTTTAAATGGATAACATGAAGGTTGGAGTGTTACACACAGAAACAGATGGAAACAGCAAGTGTTGCCTGTTGCACTCTTTTGCCCCCTACTGGGCATAAACCAGGCTTGCATTTGCCAAGATGCAGGTACTTGGCCCCTGAGATCTTACGGATCCGCAGGCAGTATTTTCTACAAAAAAGAGTTTTTTTGTACACATTCTTTTCTTTAACCTGAGATGCCAAACTGAAATGGAAATTAAATGCATGTCATTGGCCTTTCACATGCTTTCTGACACTTGATTGTCAGACACTATGTTCTTATTTTTCCTAATGTATAAATTTTATACTGACAATTTTGTATGGTTATTAAAGTCTACCTAATACAGCATATTCTTATATAAAAAGAGTGAGCAATGTATATGCGGCAATTGCTATCTAATTGTCTATATTTTCACAGATCCTTATGTTAAATATTTATATTTGGAGATCTTTTTTAATCTTGATACAATGAAAATAGCATGATATATAATAAACACTTTTTATATAATGATTTCAAGGTGTTTAGTTTGACAACTGCAACAATAATGTTTACACTAACGGACTGTCTATGACCATGTTTAGCAGCTGTCCTGCCGAGAGCTCATGCAGCACGTGATGTCATTTCCTGCTGACGTTTCAGGCAGCTGACAGCCTGCTGAACCTCTGCATTTTGTGGAGAGTTGGGCTCAATACGCTGCCACTTCAAATAAACTCCAGCCAAGCCACAAAGATTATGTATACAGTACATACTGTACGTAGGATGTGGTTGATGTATTCTCAATCCCATATGCATCATTTGTATCCTGTTGTCAGCTCTTCCCCTCTCTCGTTTTGCTTGTGTGACAAATTTCAGCTTAAATATAAAGGAGCAGGGCTTTTCATGTGTGTGAGCGAGAGCTGTAGTGAGTTTTGTGGTTTATGATGTCGCCGCAGCTGTTCTACTTTTCAATTTGTGGGCAGTCAGTGCTCTTTCTGACTGAAAGAAGAAAAAAAATGATAGAAACTAAAATATGGACAAAAACATGGATTTTGTCTTGTGACTTCACCCAAAACTGTCTAATAGAGAAATGTTGTCCTGGACCTATTAAACTTTTGTTTTAAGGACTTTAGCTTTAACATGATCATAAATGTTCATTGCTCTTATGTATTGGTGAAAAACATCCACTTTAAATGCCAGGATTGAAAACACAATCCGAGGCAAATCTCAAAACTATCACTTGAATTGTGACCTTTCACTTTTCCTTCACATTTAACTCAGGACAAACTGTGAAGCAGCGTAAAACAACACAAGCTCTCATCTCCACCCCATTCCTCTGCCGGGAGTCCTGAGACATTCCCAGCCTGAAACCTGATGCCTGTAATCTTTGGGAGCAGAAACAGTCCTGTGTGTTTAACACTCTTTGACACAAGCCCACTATCTAAACATGGAATTTTAAGTTCACGTAAAACAACTGCTGTAGTGTGATTTTTTTTTTTTTTTTTTTTTTTTCCTCTAACGCACCATAAGTGTGGTCAGTTTAATATCATAAACACATCGAAGCACATTTGGGATCCATCTTTGGAGATGTTGCATCTAAATGTGCTGCCTGCTGTTAAAGAATGAGACTTCTCACCACAGTTTATGGCACCAGAGCTGTCTTGTGATATTGAGTGTGTGTTACTGTGTATGTGTGTGTGAGAGAGAGAGAAAGTTGGCCTGTGCTCCAGCGCTCTGTGTGTGGTCCCTGGTTTTGCCTGTGACTCACTCGGGCATCCATGTTGCTGTGGGTTTTAGGGAGGCCCAGACACACACACACACACACACACACACACACAGAGGAGGGAGCAGAGTTTTAACCCAGTTTNCCAGACACACACACACACACACACACACACACACAGAGGAGGGAGCAGAGTTTTAACCCAGTTTTACTCTCAGGACTCCAGGGGAGAAACAAAGCCACACGAATACCACAAGTGCACCGTCCAATTAATACATTAGTCTTGTGTTTGCTATCATTCACAGTTATGTAAGTTTTGTATCTTTTTGAATTTTGCTGCAGCCCCTTAACAGCAGAGAGGAAGTCCAGCACATTATGAATGTCCCAAAGGAAACTCTTTTCATGTTGTATTTGAGTTATTAACTCTGCCCAGCTGACCACACCCCCCCACCACACACACACACACACATATGCACACACTCATATTACTGTTGTATAAACATGCTGCATCCATTTAAAACTTCGTGTAAAACCTCACGTAATTCTATATCCATACACGATTATTACTGAAGGCAGATATTCCCCGTGTTAAAAAGCTATGACAATGTCATCATAAGACAACCACCAACTTTCAGTAAAATAAGGATTTATTATTGCAGACAGTAATCAGTTTTTACTTATTATTTTCACTATCAACTCTTCTGTCATCTGAAATAGAAATATTGAGTAATATTAAGGGCATTTGGAGTTAATTTTATTTTACATTTAAGGAAAGATGGTTATTCCATGTGCAGTGTAACTCTAAATTGAAAACACATTATCTGAGTAAAAACAAGACGAATGTAGAACTTTAGTTGCTGAAACTGGCAGATTGAATGCTGCACCAGTGGAGAAAATGACTCCTGGATTATTTGCATCAGGAGAAAAGTTAATTTCATATTTTATAGTTGTTTAAATGATGATTTAAGGACTGTATTTTCATAAAATATCTTAGATTTCATGTAGATGGATGATCAAAGACTATTTGTCACAGATTTTGTGTGTAAAGTTTGGGAGAGGAGACAAAGTACTGTATTTATGATTTAGATATGATGAGTAACAATATGGCAGCAGTTTCCAAAATGAGGTACACAGATTATCTGGGGTCCTTGAAGGATTTCCAGATGGACTTTGACAATCAATTACAAACACCAGTTGGGATTTAGATAGATAGATAGATAGATAGATAGATAGATAGATAGATAACTTTATTTCAGACATGAAGGTCCATAGAGCACTATAAAAGAATATATATATATATATATATATGAAGATTTATAAAGACTTCTTTGATCCTACAGGTGTATGACTGAATGTAAATTAATATCCAATGACAAAGATTTTCCATATGTGGAAATCTAAAACATGGGGTCTGTGTTGTTTTGGGGGAATCTTTGGGAAATCCTGCCATAAGGCACATTCTTGCACAGGCAGAGAGGGGGTNGGTTACTGTTTCTGCCTCACCATGTGCATGCCACAAACAGAAAAAAAAGAAAAACAGGTCCAGGACAAAGACCAGGAAAGCCATAAGAAACTTTATCAGGAGAAAAAAAATCACAGAGGATTATTTATCTGATTTTTTTGCAGGGGGGGGGGGNCAGATCCAGACTTTTTCATGGCAAGTTTTTTGGGAGTGGGGGGAGGGCGAATCTGCTACTTTCTCCGCCTGATGTCTTTTTTCATTCCCATCCTAAATTAAATCTTTATACGGCTTGAAGTTTTCTGGGTTTTTTTCTTTTTTTTTGCTGTGTTTGAGGATCGTTTCTGCTCTGCTGGAGTCTGGATAATGAAGCATTTCGGGATGATCCAGCAAGCATCGGACGAAAAGTTCCAGATAAAAAAGTCTGGGAGGACGGAGAAAAAAGTTTGAAGCAACTTTTCTTTACCATGCCGCGTTTGGAAACTTATTGGGAATCTGTTGAATATTTCGGTTTCTGGATAGTTGTAGTTTTGCAGGAGCAGAACACAAAATAATCTTAGTTTTGGACAGTTGTGTTCTCTCTCTCTCTCTCGCTCTCTTCCAAGATGTCTTCCCAGGGCTGGAGCCCCATTGTTGGGGTTTACGGGATGCTTTGCGTCTGGGCTGCCTGGCTTTCAGGCTCCGAGGCAGTGCTGTCTGCTAACGGGACTTTATTCGAAGATAACTGCAAAAAAACCACAACTTGTGAGGCACTTAAATACAACACGTGTCTGGGCTCTGCTTTGCCTTACACACACACTTCCCTCATCCTGGCCGAGGACTCCAGCACGCAGGAGGAGGCTTTTGAGAAGCTGACCATGTGGTCTGGTAAGATTTAATGGCTCCAAGAAAAAAAACCTCCAAGATTCTTCATCACTTGTTACAGCCTGTCAGCATCAGGAGGAAGAGTCCTAGTCATCCTCTGATTCTGTGAGAATAAGTAAATATTCATACAGGCATGATTAATCCCAGGAGAAAAAGGCAGTTATTAAGTACAATAAATGCATCAGGGTACAGTATGAATCCCTATAAGAATTAACATGACAATTAAAGTGATAATTGTGGGAAACATTCATAAATAATATTGATCACTTCAAATAATCCCATAATGACTTTACAGACTCATTAGATTAGATTAGATTCAACTTTATTGTCATGACAAGTACAACAACAATGAAATACAGTTTGCATCCAATCAGAGTGCAAATAATAAAAACAGAATATTGTTTTTTTTAAGTATAAATATGTATGTATAAGTAGGTACAATAGTTATAAGTTAAATTTGAAAAAATGAATAAATGAGCACATATGAGTAGATGCATAATGAATAAGGGTTAGGGCTGAATGAGAAGCTATATTGCACATGTGATATGTACAGCCAGATGACATCTACACTATAGATATTATATATATGTATATTATTATTATTATTATTATTATTATATATGAAGTATAGACAGTCCAGTATTGCATTAAAGTGAAAAAAGTAAATGAGATTTTCATATCACATAGCGAGAGAACCTCAATTTTCTGAAATCTGATCATGTATTAAATGTTGTTCATTGTGCTATGATGCTGAATTGCCGTAACAATAGATGAAGTTCCTCTGTAGTCAAATGCAGATATAGGAACAGAACCTCTACAGGAAATGATGTGTTAAAGGCCATTACAGGCAACAAAAGGACTCACTCACAGGTGTCAGCTGGGAAACAATAGAACAGTGTCACTAATGAAGCGTTTAGATATTCTGTAAAAGCCTTTTCACACGCAGAAGCTCTCACTAATGACACGTCTGGCCAGCGCTCGTTGTATCACCCAAATAAACAGACAGATTTGATGAGACTTTCTCTTATTTGTGAATATTTTTAATTAATCCTCAGAAACCAATCACAAGCATCATCAGTGATCAGTGCTGTTTATGTGTTAAACTATTTAAGCTTCCTTTGTATCTTGTGCCTCAAACTGTGAAATGTTGTGATACTTTAACAGACTCTTTGTGCTTTCTAGGTTTGCGGAATGCTCCTCGCTGTTGGTCGGTGATCCAGCCTTTGCTTTGTGCCGTCTACATGCCCAAATGTGAGAACGGTCGAGTTGAGCTGCCCAGCCAGACCCTGTGTCTGTCCACACGACGGCCGTGCAGCATCGTGGACCAGGAGAGAGGCTGGCCCGGCTTNCCCTGTGTCTGTCCACACGACGGCCGTGCAGCATCGTGGACCAGGAGAGAGGCTGGCCCGGCTTCCTCAAGTGTGACAAGTTCCCAGTGGGCTGCCCGGTACGCACCAACATGCGTTATTGTTATGTAATGTCATGTGATACTTTATTCATCCTGTGGGGAAAGTCTCCATTCAACACCCCTCTTCACCGAGGTCAGAGGTCAAGGCCAGCTTCTTGATGGACTTCTTGGCGGCCGTTTGTCATTATTTGAGACATTTCTTTTCATTTGAAGAATTTGCTGATTCACTGAATTTTCTCCTCTTGTTGTTCACGCAGAATGAGATGCAGAAGCTGAAGTTTAACACGTCGGGCCAGTGTGAAGCTCCGCTGGTCAAGACGGACATCCAGTCCAGCTGGTACAAGGACGTGGAGGGTTGCGGCATCCAATGCGACAACCCTCTGTTCACTGAGGAGGAGCACGCAGACATGCACGCCTACATCGCTTATTTCGGCACCATCACCCTCCTCTGCACCTTCTTCACACTGGTGAGCCAAAAATACAGTACCCATAATTCCATTAATGAATTCATGCAAAAGAATAAAGTAGCTTTCATATAAGGCGAGCACCATGGATCTATCATGGTCTTTGCCCTTTTATCCCTCTTCTGACTTCCATGTCTCCCATTTCAGGCCACGTTTCTTGCCGACTGGAAGAACTCTAACCGTTACCCAGCCGTCATTCTCTTCTACATCAACGCCTGTTTCTTTGTGGGAAGTATCGGCTGGCTGGCNCCCAGCCGTCATTCTCTTCTACATCAACGCCTGTTTCTTTGTGGGAAGTATCGGCTGGCTGGCCCAGTTCCTGGACAGAGCACGCGAGGAGATTGTGTGCAAGAGTGATAACACAATGCGGCTTGGGGAGCCATCGTAAGTGATCTCAGCCCATCCATCATGGGAATTTGATAATTTGAAACAATATAGGAACATGAAACAGTATACGAGTAATGTAAACTACAAACAACCTGAGAAGTCTCTCCACCGTCGCCTCTTTTCCTGCAGCTCTTCAGAGACGCTGTCGTGCGTCACCATCTTCATCATCGTTTACTACTCTCTGATGTCAGGCGTGATTTGGTTCGTCATGCTGACCTACGCCTGGCACACCTCCTTCAAAGCCCTGGGAACAACCCACCAGCCGCTGTCAGGCCGAACTTCCTACTTCCACATGGTCACCTGGTCCATCCCTTTCGTCCTCACCGTGGCCATCCTGGCTATCGCTGAGGTGTGTTAGGAGCCATTTGCTTCAGAAAGCCTCAAATAACGAGCAAAGATGAGGATGTTTTGTTGTTTGACACCTTGTTGATTTTCTCACATGTTGTTCATGTTGTGTGGTGCTGCACAGGTGGATGGCGATTCAGTGAGTGGGATCTGCTTTGTGGGCTACAAAAACTACCGGTACCGTGCCGGGTTTGTGCTGGCACCTATTGGAGTGGTGCTTGTTGTTGGTGGCTACTTCCTCATTCGGGGTGAGTAACTTAACCGAGAGGTTACGTTCAACAAATCACATCTGCCTTCAGATTTCACCCTCACAGTCACGCTCATAATGTATTCATAAAGGAAATTTCTCTTTTCAGGGGTCATGACTTTGTTTTCCATTAAGAGTAACCATCCAGGACTTTTGAGTGAGAAAGCGGCCAGCAAAATCAACGAGACGATGCTAAGACTTGGTATGCTTTGTTGTCTGTTCTTAACTGTTTTCACATGGCTAGCTTGCAGTGTACATGGCTACAAGCATCCTGGATAAGAACAAAGTTGTGAACTGGGTCAAGCAACATGTTTATGCACATTATATTCAAATTTTGTCTGTACTGCATTGAAGAAAAAAAAGTCATGGACACATTAATAGAATTTTGTCGTTTGCATATACATAAATCGTTGCTTAATCAGTTTATGAGGTGAAATCACACCAGGTAAGGAAATGCATGCAGAGAACACTTATGCTTATTATTAGCCAATGAAGCATTTACATGCTTGAGTAAATTGATAACTTTGTTACTCAGATAACTCCAATATCGATTTATGTTGATTTAAATCTGATTATGGTGTTACATGACATTTGAAAATTTGATTTATTGCCTTAATTGGCATAGAATTGAAGTTGTAACAAATTATAAATACTTTAGATGGTGCTATATATGGTGTCAGTCCATAGGAAATTACTATTTATGATGCTTAGTGTGAAATGTGTTTGTGAAATGAAAGAAAAAAAAGCAAAATGTAAAAGTATTACATAGAATATTAGAATACTGTTATGAAAGTCACTAATCCTATTTACCATTCAACATTATTTAATAGGAGCAGGTACATCTTCCTGTGAAGACTACTGTATTAGGAGTGTAATAAGTCTTTGTTCTGCTTCTCCTGTCAGGCATATTTGGATTCCTCGCTTTCGGCTTTGTTTTCATCACTTTTGGCTGCCATTTCTACGATTTCTTCAACCAGGCTGAATGGGAGCGAAGCTTCAGAGAATATGTGCTGTAAGTCTTTTTTTCTTGCTATGCGCTTCCATTACTGTAGCAATAATTTCATGACAAACAGAGTTGCTGTAAGTGTGTCAGCATCTAGAAACGCCTGCATTTGATTGCTCAAAACACACACATAAATATATATATTGACAGTAGCTGACACGTGCCTGCTTTAGAAATACTTTCTATCTAAGCCCTGAAATTACATCCACCCTTTCACTATCAAGCACATGCAGAAATCCACAAACTGATGCTGCAGAGTTTCCAAACCGCTGCTACCGCTCATCTTACAGCAATGAATGCAGGCTTATTTCCCCGCAGTGTTGACATTGGCTAGATTGGAATTAAGTTTGCCTCAGACGTGTAAACCTCCTGCCCTAAGAGGTAAAACACTTACATATTCAACAGGATCCAGTCATTGAACGTAGCTCAGTCAGATGTCTAGAAGGTATGAGAAGTGCATATGAGATGATCGAGCTGTCCGCTGTAATATTTTCCACAGGTGTGAAGCCAATGTAACAATCGCTTCTCAGACCAACAAACCCATCCCAGAATGCACCATTAAGAACCGCCCCAGCCTCATGGTGGAGAAAATCAACCTGTTCTCCATGTTTGGGACTGGAATCGCTATGAGCACCTGGGTCTGGACCAAAGCCACCATCCTCATCTGGAAACGCACCTGGTGCAAGTAAGAAAACATGAAATGAATGTAACATCATCATATATCAGCAGCATCTCTTCTTGTAGCCATTAACCTACTCTATGTTCTCATGTCAGGATTATCGGCCGTAGCGACAACGAACCCAAAAGGATCAAGAAAAGCAAGATGATTGCAAAGGCGTTTGCTTTGAGGAAAGAGCTCCACAAGGACCCAGAGAAGGAACTGTCATTCAGCATGCACACCGTGTCCCACGACGGGCCCGTGGGTGAGTTCTTCAGTGNAGGAACTGTCATTCAGCATGCACACCGTGTCCCACGACGGGCCCGTGGGTGAGTTCTTCAGTGGGTTTCCAAACTCCATGGAAAACTCTCTGGGTGGGCTTAAACACATGAGGGGGGGATGCAGGGAGCAATAAGTTGTCAGACAGCATAAGCACATCTTTTGGTGTTTGCATGCTTCCACCTTGTGGTGGATAATTGTTACTGCAAACAGTCATATGAAGGTAATTCAATCAGCATCATAACTCATATCAACACGCTTCTTTTCCAGGAGTTTCTCTGTTTTACCACATGTGAAATTATCATGCTTTACTTTTTTTTTCATGATTTACTTCTTTGAACCACTGAGTGTTATTTTGTATCTGCATTTAATTTTGCATTGAATGGATTTTCCATTTGCTTTTTTGTGGCAAAGAGGCATAGAAATCAGGGGACACGTGTTATGTCTGTAGCTCAGAAATGAAGGACCGATTCCTCTGTTCATGTAAGCTGTGGTGCTGCTGGGCTGGCATGCTTGTTTAGCTTGGAGCAGTTTGGTGTTCGTGGGGCACCGCGGAGGAATCCATTAAGAAGGCACTGGATCTTACTGTCGTTATATGTCTCTAAATTGAGAGTTTGTGGTTTCTCTCCTGTTATTTATAGCTGGAATCAATTTTGACCTAAATGAGCCATCCAATGACATATCATCAGCCTGGGCGCAGCATGTGACAAAGATGGTGGCCAGGCGAGGTGCCATCCTGCCGCAGGATATCTCAGTTACACCTACTGGAACACCAGGTACAGTGCATTTACATTTACAGCTGTAAATGTGCAGAAAAGTTCAATATTTACACATCCTGTACTCTTTCACAGTGGTCTGTTGGGGAAAAAAACCCAACTTTTTCCCTCCTTTGTTCCTTCCTTTTTTGCATCTGTCTGTCATTCCTTATTTTCTTCCACTTTACATTTCACTTCTCTCCTTCGCTCCAAGTCTGTGTTAAATATTAATCCATTTTTTCTTCTTTTCTCGGCAGTTCCTCCCCCAGAGGAGAGGAACCGGCTGTGGATGGTGGAGGCTGAGATTTCACCAGAGATGATAAAGCGGAAAAAGAAGAAGAAGAAGAGGAAGAAGGAGGTGCGTCCAGTGGAAGAAGTGGCGGACCACCAGGCTTATCGCCAGCGTGAGTTTGGTCCTAGCTCAGTGCCTCGCCTGCCCAAACTCCCCTGCCACCCCAGCCTGGTGGCCAACCTGAGGAAGCAGCAGCAGGAGGAGNCCTGCCCAAACTCCCCTGCCACCCCAGCCTGGTGGCCAACCTGAGGAAGCAGCAGCAGGAGGAGGAGGAGGAGGAGGACGTCCTGCCTGGGTCTTACCCAGATTACCAACCATCACACCCCTTAGCCTGTGAGGAAAGGTATCCCTACCTGCCTTTCCAAAGAGGCCGGAGCAGCTACAACCACAGCCTGCTCTCTGACCCGCTGACCCCCAATGACCGCCCAGAGGATCTGGGCCTGGGCCCGCGCTGCCTCCCTTTAACATCCACCAGGCAGCCCGGCGGATCTTCCCGCTACCCTGGGGAGGTGGATGTCACTGCTGGGCTGTCAGATAGGATGGCACAGATCACAAGAGTACCGGCAGGCAGGAGGGGAGGGTATGGACCCATCCACTCCAGGACCAATCTAATGGAGGCGGAGCTTATGGATGCCGACTCAGACTTTTAAGAACATGGCTCCGTTTTGCTCTGCGGTACACAGACTGTAAGCTAGAAGAAGTGCTGGATACTTTCACTTACTGAAGTGCACTGATTCCTGACCCAGGGGTCAAGATGGAGAAAAATCAGTCAAAGGGAAGGCATAAAGCAAAGATATGTTGTAAATAAGTTAATGAAAAAACTATTTTTTATACTTTAAATGTCTCCAATAAAATTTCATAGGCAACTACGTGATGACAAGACAAACGAGGCAGCTAAACTATCCATGGCTTGAAAAAAATATAGCATTATTTTGAAATCCCCTGATTCTATTATATTGAGGTCAGGACATTAAACTTATAGATTATAGATGCTTATAGATGATCATCTAACTATATAACTTGAGTATTAATATGTTGAAAAAGGCTTTTAACAATTCTCCACAGTCCTGTAGAAGGAATTAGCCTAATAATCATCCTTATTGTCCTAATATGACAAAATACTTTGCCATGAGCAAAGTAACAGTGTCATGATTTTGTTACCCTGATGGTATTATTAATTTTTGCTAAACACTCTATTGCCTGGTGCAGTTAAAACAACGAGTAATCGAGCTTTCCTCCACTGAACTGAATGGAATGGCTTTCCTTGGAATTTCAGATCAGATTGTCCCTGTCCATTCATTGTTTTTAAAGGGTTATTTTTTTATAGCAGTATTTCTACTTTTGTTTATCTTTTGTATATATTTAAGTCAAAGTCTCTTGAGTCCAGTTAAAAATCTTTTGTATGTTTGTATTTTACTCTGTTAGCATTTCTCTTTCTCAGCGTATAATGTATATAGGCTGTTCCTTTTTTGTCTGAACGAGCATGTTATTTGTACAGATTTATATATGAAGTCACTGATTATTCTGCTGAGATGACATCAAAGGAAGAAGTCAACTGTTTCCTTGTGCTGTAACCAAACTTCCACTCTCACTTCCTGTTATTTTAGCCTCACTGTGGGTAAAAAAATCCTGAAGGAGACTAATACTGTAGCTTCTTAGTTTGTAAGTTTCTACTTATTCATGTGAGACGTGTATGACGGAGGTATTTACATGATCTGTAAACATGCACGCTGCCATCAGTTCATTTTAGTAGTATAATTGTTTGGCAACAGAAATAAATCACAGAAGCAGCTAGTATCTATTCAATCAGCCGACAGTCAAAGATTATGAAATTATTACCTTTCTTTCTTGTATAAATAATGGTTTTGTGAGGTGTCAGATGATTTGATAATGGCCTTTCAAGCCATCTCCCCAACGTCCACAAAGTCACCTTTACTGTGTTCTTTTTGTTTGTAAATGTAAATAAAAGTAATCATTCATTCAAACTAACTTTTAACCTAATATTTACCCTAACTTTTTTAACCCCTACTTTTACCATAACTTTTTTCTTACCCTTTTACCCCAACTTTATTTTACCTGATTTTTTTTAAACCCTAAATTTTAACCCTTTTATTTTTTTTGCTCTAGAATTTTTTTTTTTTTTTTTTGCCTTGGATTTAGATTTAGTTTTTTTACTCCAAATTTTACCCTAAAGGTTTGACTCTAATTTTTATGCCTTTTACAATTTCTTTTTTTTTACCCTAACTTTTACCTTAACTTTTAAGCTAACTTTCTTTTTAGAGGTTGAGTTATTATAATTTGAAATCCTTCATATGTGGGAAAAAAAGGGGGAAAAAATCCTCTTCAGTATCCAGTCTGTAAAAGGGTAAGTGCCTAAATTTAGAGTAATAATTAGCCAGAAGAGCTCTCCCTGTCAGATTCCACTCCATACTCCTACATTAAATCCTTTCTCTGTCCCTTTCTCTTTTCATGTTCCCTTCTCTTTCATATGCTCTCTCTCCATGTTTCTTTTCAATATTCCTTCCTCTGTCCCTGTCTTTCAGATCCCCTCAGATCCTCCACTTCTAAAGATGTGTTTGGTCCTCTCTTTTATTCAAAGATGTGCCTGCAGCAGACACAGGCCTGCTGTCGCTGTGTAAGCCTGATCAGACAGATCCGTCCAGAGCACATCCACTTACTCGTATTCAGAAAGGAGTTAGTTACACACCTATCAAACATGTCACCATTCACCATGACAGCTTAAGGTTGAAAACACAATTGAGGGTACGTATTTGTTCATTGAATCTTTGTTTTTTGGTGCATAATGGAATAAAGGCGATATGTGACCAAGTAATGTAAAAGCCACTGATTCATGCTTTGCCACCTACATGGTATCAAATGATGGAATAATGTGAAAGTGGTTTATAATTTGTAGGATTTATATTTCATAATTTAACAGCAGTGTCATAATGATTTTATTATAAAGCCTATCCCAGCATCAAAGCAAAAAAAAAAAAAAAAAAANAAAAAAAAAAAAAAAAAAAGCTTACATTTCTGTACAGATGTGAGAAGGGTTTACAATTCATGTAATAGTTGTAGCACTTCATATTAGTATGACTTTATTTGTATAATTTTTGATCACAAATTTTGGTATATTTGGTATTTTAGTGTCTTTGTTTAGTATCCCAGACACTCTGGTCTTACACTGGATTTAATCAGATCTCTAGGCTCTATCCAAATGGTTTCTCTACTGGTGATAAACCACATATAGCAAACTATCAGACATGGTAACATGATTACAGGGAGACCTGCTAGATAAAGAGCAGGAGTCGGGAAGCATCTGGACTTTGATTTATTGACCAGAGCCTTTCCTGGCAGGCTAAATATGATCTGATCCCGTAAAATGGAAAAGTCCAGATGTCAGAAAGAAAAGGACATTGCCATGTACAATGCTGATGTTACGTTGTGGAAAAGATCAAGCTGCAGATCATGAGGTCTGACTCTGACAGGAAACCATATGGATACATTCATGCAAATAAAGAAAAAGAAAAAAAGAGTAGCTGCTAATAATAATGATAACAAAAATGACAAGGTACAATAATCTCTGTTTACAGTTAATCTGATATGTTTCCCAACTTGTTACTTTTATCTAAATTAATACTGTATTGTAGGCTATGGGAAGCAGAAAGTGGCCCCTCCCCCTTTTTAGCTAACAAGAAACAGGAAGTACTTCTTGTTCACATGGTGGTGGCACTGTGGCACTCTTATTTTTTAATATAATATAATATAATATAATATAATATAATATAATATAACATAATATAATATAATATAATATAATATAACATAATATAATATAATATAAAAAATATAATAGAATATAACGTCAAAATAAATATGAAAGATTCTGACCCACACTCCTTACCAGTTGGTGGCGGTAACGTACCATTTCGTTGTTTGCTAACCGCCATAAAACACACCTGAAGAAGAAGAATCACCACAGCAATCATTTCAATCTCCAACAGGTGTAAGTTTTTACATTGTTTTGCTGTTGTTTGGCATTTCATATTGATGCATAGTACGTATTGTAAGAACATCTATATGTATTTTGGCACATGAAGTTGTGTCTTATAATCTTTGTTTCATTTTTGCCTTTTGTATTGGTTACATGCTAATTAGTTTGCTGTTTGTCTCAAAGAAAATATTAGCTAAAGTTTGGAAAATCCAACAGGTCCATTACAGCTGTTTTGAAGACATTTGCCATAAAAACATTACTTATTTATTAATTTAACAACTTAATAGAGAAAATAAGGTTATTTAAAAATATGATGCCTCAGATTTGGTGAGTTTTTGTAGCTGCATAATGAGCAAGTAAGTGTGTCTCAGCCAATTCTCAGATTAAAAGAACAGTCACAAGGTCACACCTTGAGAAACAGGTTTAAAATCTACTTTAAACAGACAGAATGTTTTTCAAGGTGTGACCTTGTGACTGTTCTGTTAATGCGATGGATAATATTAACACTGCAAAAGGAAAGGGTGGGGTTGTATTTCTGAAATGACAGAATGTTGCCACCTGTTAACTGAATGTGACGGTTTATTAATCTGTATTTCCTATCAATAACAAAAAGCAAAAAGTTAAGGAAACAAAGGTGTTTAAGTTTAAAAATTGAATGGGACTGCTGTTGAATGCATGCTAGGACCCTTCATGTTCCATCTCAGATTCCCCCCCAAGTCTTGAAGTCTCAAATCAGGATACCTGGGGTCACCCTAAGGCCTCTTTTTCTGGGCCATCTTGTGACAGAGGAAAAGTAATGTGATCAGGCAGTAAAGAGGACTGAATCTTCACACACACACACACTCGCCATCATTTCTCTTTCAACCAGGAGCAACAATGCATACGGATGACATGGTTTTTCCTGTTTGTCAACGCTGATAACGATCATTGAAAGACAAACACTGACTGTAAAATATCAGACACAGACATGAAAAATGCATCGACATGTTTTCATCAATCTTAATGTCACTGTAAATGACTTAAAGCCAGCTTCCTCAAAACATACTGAACTCCAGCTAAATTGCATCCAACAAAGTCACATTACTTTGCTGTCATCCGCCATTTTCCGTCTTTCTTCATAACTCCATAAAAGTTGGATCTGACAGTGAAGAATGTGCCAACGTTGGCTTATGTGAAGATAAAACCCATCATTTCTGCCAAGAAGAAGACATAGTGTGGAGGACATCGCCATTAAACTTTAAACTTGGAATCATTTGTTGCCAGGGTAACGCGTTCAGAAGAAGAGGGGGAAAATGGACTGCATGACTTTTGCATTAGGCAGCTTGTTGAATTTCCAGCAACATATATAAAAATACATCCATTGTTTTGCCTTGCACAGTACTGTAAAAGTGACAGGATGTGACAGCGATGTGTTTAATGTTCAGCTGCAGTCAGGCTGACAGATGTTTTATCATGCGGCCTGGACTGCAGCCTGCGTTTCCACTGATGTCAGCATTAATCAAACAAAATAAAGACCGTCTCTATCTTAAAACATTGTCTTCTTTACTTGACTTTAAAGTGTAATTTAACGTCATTTCAAAGGATTTTGCCCTGTGAATGAGTTTTAACGAGCTGCTAGATGTTTGGAATATTAAACCTTATTATTAGGCCCTACTTCCTCTGCTCTGCTCTCAGCTTGAAGAGCTGTTAAGATGGGTTATTAATAGTTGATGGAAAACATTGCAAAAGGAAAGCATGGGGTTATATTTCTGAAAGGACAAAATGTTGCTCTGACCCTGTATTCTTGCCATCTCCAAGCCTAAAATCTCAGTGTGAAGTATAAATCATACTTTTTTGGGACAACGACCAGTAGCCTCCTCTGCTGTTTCTCAGCTGCTTAACACCTCCTATTTTCTCTGTTCATTACACTAAGTCTTTGTTTCTCCTGTTTTTCTCCCTCTCTGCTGCTCCCAGTATGAGCACACCAAAGATGTGCACTCGCTCACTGGGAAAACAACAGGTTTGCAACTAGGCTGTGAGGAGTCGGTGTGGAGATGGCAAGGGGTTGCTAGGAGACAGCAGCTGGGCAATTCCCCGGACAGGTGGGTGGGGTCAGGAGATAGAGGCCACACCTGCTGCCTCAGAAATAACCTTTTCACCATCAGCTCTCTCTCTCTCTCTCTCTCTCTCTCTCTCTCTCTCTCTCTCTGCCAATTCTGTGGTTTAGTTTAGACTTGCTGAATATACTGATTGGCGCATGTTCTATCAGGTCAAGCACCGCTTCATCTATATCAAATGTGCGGACATTAAACTTTGAAACAGCAATAAAAGCCTAAATTGTCTAAACTCTCAGGATGTGACAAGATCTTATTGTATTTTGAGCAAACGTGTTAAACAATACTCATTGAATTTATGAGAGGAATATCATCCCTTTGAAAATCCCATATAATCCAGTTAAAGTGAAAGTTAAAGTGAATGTTGCGTTTTCTTCTCTGGCTCAAAAAATGAAGCAGCTTGATGCTGCATTTTGTATGTGGCAACATGGAACACGGCACTATATCTGTGCATGATATGAAGCTGTACTGATCTTTGTGCATACTGTGTGTGCGCTACCATGCCTATGTTTCTACAAACTCAAACAACTGTTAGCATCTCTTTTTCATGATTTTTCTTTTTCTGTCTGGCTGGCGCTCTCCTAACTCGCCTCACCTCTTCATCGTTTCTCTGTAAATATGCTCTTCTTCTTCATCTCCAAGCCCTGCCTGGCAAGAGGTCCCCGAGGAGCAGCTTTACAGGAGTTGTAGTGAAACCCGAGCGGGGAGACATGGCGGCTGTTTGCACGGTAAATCTATTTATGTGATTCATATAATAGCAGGTGAACCTTTTGTGTGGCTTGTCTGTGACAGCAAACAGTGAACACGCACACGTGCACACACATATATCCGGCCTTGATGGTTAAAAGCACAAACAAAACGCTCCAACAAATCTCCCTCCCTCGCTGTTCCTCTGTTGACTCTGACATAATAACTTTAGCTTACATAATATCAGGAGTTACGAGGAAATTGGAGATCAGTTTCTTCTCTGACAGAGATGTTTGGTGAGAAACTCATTAGAAAGTAAAGTGTATTCCATTTACCTTGCTCATTGCCTTGCAAAAGGAAATGTCACTTTATATTAAGTTTCCTAGACCCCTTGGAGCAACCAGATCTCATTATCACTTTTCTGCATAAGTGGCTTCCCTGCAGCAAATTAAATGAGGATTTGTGATGATATAATAAGAAACAGAAGTTTGCTGTGCATTTGTTTGTGAAATTTGTGCTGAATTGGCACGGACAGTAGTCACTTTAGGGTCTGAAAATGAAAAGTTATGATGAGTTTTGAAGAGTTTAATGTGCAGGTAGGAGCTTAGTGTTTTAGGGTGATTATTTATAATGGTGGTTTCCATACCGGATCGGTCGAGGCCCGGGTTAACAACGACCACCATCGGTACTGTTGACCTACAGG
>VXCM01000773.1:0-84055 GCA_014773175.1 Lucifuga dentata
CTGCCTGCCTCTGTGTTGGACTGAGAGCTCTATTAAAGAACTTTACTTGTCGGAGTTGTACTGTGTGCTACATTTGGGTCCAAACCCCACCCGTCACACATACAAATGATGAATCAAATAATTTCAGCAACAATTTTAAAACCATTGTTTTGTGTTTCTTCTGAGAAACCACACTACATGAGTCAATCAACTCTATTCCTTCATTCTGAAATAACAAATACTTATAGTGACATTAAAAAATCAAACTATGAATTTTGTCATGTCTTATAGCTGTAATGCATCTGACCCACAATCATAATGTGGGTCAGATGCATGATGATCATCTGTGAATATATATTGTAAGGCATTATCATTAGAAAAGAGTGTCATAATATAGTTGTGCTAAAAGGATGGATACCATAAATTGAAAAGAAGCAGGACTTACGTAAGTGGGCATATATGAAATGGCCCAGTATCCAGGGGAAGAGGTAGAGAATGACAGGCACTGACACATAGATGCTTATTAAAAGTAACACGGCTCTCTTCATTCTTGGTACCAGTGAGAATTTTCCCTTCAGCAGCAACAAAATTTCTTCTTTCTTGGTTCTAGAGTCCAGCGGAGCTCTCCTCCTGACAACATGAGCATTGTGAAAGACAGAGGAGGGGAAAAAAAAGGTCAACGTTAAAGTATAACTCGTCTTATCCTCTACTGTGATTGGCTCATGTTCCATCCAGTGACATTAAGAGAAACTAAGACTGCGGCTGAGACTCCTAACGATTAAAATATAATGCATGTGCAAGACATTGAAAATCCTTTTTACAAGCAGCATTGAAATAAGATCTGAATAAACTACAAAGTAAAATGTAAATGTAAACACACAGAGGGTGATTTCAGGGAGTGACTGTAGCACCCTCTATAGGCCATAAAGCACCATATTTACCTCTGCCAGGTAGTGAGAATCTGTTGTTTTTTGTTTGATAGAAGAGTTTCTCAAAACATCTAAACTGATTCTGGCATGGCATGCCCCCCAAAAGAACCCATTATATTTGGTTATTTGGTTGTGTGGATTCAGAAATTTTTAATGATTCCTTAACATTACAAGATAGTACATGCGTGTGTGTGTGTGTGTGACTGTGATTTAATTTTTAGGTGGGTGTATCACCTGAACATTTAATCTTGAAAGATTAGGGCATTTGGCAACATAAAAGGAAAACTAAAGCATGGTTTTATGTTTTGGAGACATTAGTAGATCATTAACTTAAAGGACCATATCATTCATTTTGATATATGTTGATACATTCAATTTTTATATGTGAGCTAATTTTCATTTTGTAAGGTTACTGAAAATCATTTCCCAAAGCATACTACTGGAATGGTGAATTAATAAATGTTTTTCCTACCTTCCAGACCGCCACTGGTTTCTGTTCATTCTGTTACTCTATTAAAATCAACTTGTTGATACTTGAAATGTTCTTGGAATAGGTAATCCATCATTGTGAACAAGANATTAAAATCAACTTGTTGATACTTGAAATGTTCTTGGAATAGGTAATCCATCATTGTGAACAAGACGTGTATTCAAGTTCTTTTTTGAAGTTTCGCAACTTTTAGTGTTTAAGTGCAAAAAAAGCACAGAGTGAATTTATGTCTCCACCAGGGAACATAGTCCCAAAAGAAGACCTGCATTATCGAAAAATTTAAACAACCGGAACTTGATAAGGCTGCATAACTATTAGCAGGCAAAACATCAATTTTTAAGATGGGTGTATTGCTTGAATATTTGATTTTGAATGATTAAGAGATTTTGCAAAATATCAGGAAAGCTGAAATACGATTTTATCCTTTGGGAAATGATTGTCAGTAACATAATATGTATGAAAACTGAATATATTAGGCTCAAACATGCAAAATGGATGGTATGGTCCTTTAAAGTGGGTGCATCACCTAAACATTTAATCTTGAAAGATCAGGGTATTTGGAAAGATAACAGGAAAACTAAAATACGGTTTTATATTTTGGAGACAGAAATCACTTGTATATCATTAACGTGACGTGTATGCGCCTTGTAAATACAGGGCTCAAGCATGCAAAACCACCGGTATGCTCCTTTAAGTGTCAAAGCGCCAAATAAGACAAAGTGTTCCATATCTATGGCTGAACAGAATAAGACTGAAAATAATAAAACGACAAAATGAGAAATTAAGTAGCTATAAACATATTATATGCGTATTATTTTAACATTCGGGCCTGAATGGACGCAGAGCAGAGCAGCCATTCAGGCCCTGCAGGTTCCCGGTAACCGCCCCTTCCTCTTTTCGGTCGGTTTTCAAAATCCGCTAGACAGCAGGAAGATGCAGCCGAGGATACAAAGCAGCTACCAAAGCCTGTAATAAGCAAATTCTCCGGGACTATTTGGATATAAAACTCCTCCAACAAACCGACTTCATCTTACAAGCAGCCGTCCTTCAGCCTGTGTGGAGAGGAGAACTTACCTGACAGCAAAACGCCGCGCCACTACGGAAAAAATGTTGTAAAACTTTTTAATACTCGCGAATAAATCACCAAATTCAGTCGGAGAAAGGAGTTGTTGGTAATCTTCCACTTTTGGAGACGTTGGTGAGTGTTTCAGCAGGAAAATTATAAATTATTTCTTTATTGTCGCTTTGTCTTTTCTGTTTTTTTAAATTTAAATCTGAGGATGATGATGTTAGCTAGCTAACGGCAATGTCAAATGCCTTCCTTCAAAATGCCTGTCTGGAAAATGAGCCTGTTTAGCACATATACTATAACTTTAATGTAAATATCACCATTAGTTTATTTAACTTCAGATTTATCGTTTTGTCAACACCATAACTGACTTAATAATTTATTCATCTGCACTAAAATGTGGTCAGGCATTACCAAGGCAACTGTTAACGCTTGTCAATGAAGGATGCTACACATGGAGACGTTTTACTCCACAATTATCATCTCTTCACTTTGTGCTTTTATTTTCATTTTTAAAGGGTTCATACACACCTTGAAAGTCAATGGAAGCTTGTGGAGTTGTAATAAGGCTGTTTAAGTTCATGAAAAGATTTAATTTTCCGACTAAAATGTAGTGTAACACCTCAGTTTTTCAGTTGTCTCATTCCAAAACTTTTCTGGTTTTAGTTTCTTTAATGTGAGAATTTGCTGCTGTTTCAGTGTTTCATAACATTATAAATGCATATTAACTAAATAATTAAGAAATTAAAGATATCAACTTGGGCTCTGGAAACTTACAATAGGCATTTGTCACAAAGAAATTAAAGTAATAATTAGCTGCAGCGCTTGTACCAGTTATGAAGTGATCTCACTGGGGCTTAAAGGACCATGCCAGTAATTTATTTTTTTTTTATTTTTTTTATTTTATTTTATTTTTTTTGCCATTTTGAGCCCCCCCAAAAAAATACCCACATCCATGTTATATTACTGCCAGCGATTTTCTAAAAGATAAATTTGTCGCTTAGTTTTTGTGTTATTTTGCCAAATCCTGTAATCTTTCAAAATCAACTGTTCAGGTGATACACCCACCTTTAAGAAACCCACGCAGAAATATTAGAATTTCATCAATGCCATGTCTTAGTCTAAAACATGGACATTTTTGTTGAATTTTAGAAAAAAAGAATTAAAAAAAAGACCAGGAAAGTTGTTGAAATATCAGCATGGGATCTCTGCAGCAGGAATAATTTACAGGTTGTTATCAGGTGAATGTGCAACAATAGCATGGCATTCATGAATGGCTGATCCATGAGTAGAAGTCGTGTTAAGATTAAGGATAATTTGGAATGTCATTGTATTGTGCATATTACAGCAAACCCATTAACAGGCTGATGGCGCACAAAAAAAGTTTAGAGGATCTTACTTTTTCAAACGGACATATTAATGCTGGGATGACGAGAGGATTAACATCTTCTTTTGATCTGCAGAGACGTGATTTTCTGACCACAGCAGCTGTCAGTCCACGGCCACCATGAGCCACTGTGGCCGAGCCAAGCAGGAGGGCAACCAGGATAACTGTGTCAGAGTCGGCTCGGAGAAAGCAAAATGAATCAGCCAGAGCATAAGAAAGTTCACAGGTTGAACCTTATTTTATAAAATGCTTGAATCGAGGTCCTACGGAAGAGGATTAGGGACACTTAAAAAAAAAAAGAGTNTTTTATAAAATGCTTGAATCGAGGTCCTACGGAAGAGGATTAGGGACACTTAAAAAAAAAAAGAGTTCTGAGATTAAAGTCAGAATTCTGAGAAAAAAGTCAAAAAAAATTTCTGACTCCTCCATGTCTCAGAATTCTGACTTTTTTCTCAGAATTCTGACTTTAATCTCAGAACTCTTATTTTTTTTATTTTTCAAGTGGCCCTAATCCTCTTCCAAAGAGGTCAGAGAGGAGCTGGCATGTGTTTTTTTTTTTTTCCCCCTCTTCATTTAAAAGACACTACAGCCTTAGATGAGCTGTCATATTACTAATGCATTTCTTGCATTTTATAAGTGGCTCAAATGTGCAGATGTAGAATACTGATTTGGGTGTTTTTTTTTTTTGTGGACAGCCTTTTGTCTCTGGTGAATGGGTCCCTGAGTCTGAGTTGTGGGGGACACCTGGCTGAGTGCTCCATCTCCATCTCAGTGACAAAGAGCAGCTGGAAAAGCTGGGGGTCAGGCGGGTGCATGGAGAAAAGATAAATATGCCCACATTGGGAAGTTTCAGCTCTTGCTGAATTATATTAAGTCTAAACTCAGAGCTTGTAGGCATAGCTTTTGTAAAGACTCAGTGAATTAAGACGATCAGAAAATATGAGACCTTATTTATGGATGTGGGTGAGTTGAGTTGTAATAAAAACAACTTTGGGATTCAGAAGGAAAAAAAGAAGGTCTTATGCAGTGGAATACCAGAAACAGCGAGAATAAAAACAACAAAGCAACTAACTACAAAGTAAACGGTTTAGGCGTTATGTGATCATGCATAAAATATGCAGGAAATATGCAGGAAAGTGTCCAAAAGAGAAATCAGAGCAGTAATCAAAGCAGTAACAAATAAACCACTAGTCCATAACATTTTTTTAGACTTAATTCTTCATTTTAAGTCATTTAACAAGTAAAAAATACCAAAAATTAGCTGTTTTGTGGGTAATATGTCATAGTACAAAGCTAAATATGTAACTTGAAGGCATCACTTTGGGCTCTTGGAAATTGCAATGAGCATTTTCTCTATGTTTGACTTTTTAATAGACTAAATTATTAATTTATTAGTAAAAAAAAAAAAAAAAAANAAAAAAAAAAAAAAAAATAGAGTTAAAGCTCCGTGTAAAAAGTAAAAATAGAATTAGCTCTATGTCTTCACTCAGCTCTTATTGCTATTTCCAGTCATGATGACTGATATTTCTCTTCCTTAATCTTCAGCTGACTGACCGAGACTGTTGTGTCATTGCTTGAAGTCATGTGGTGTTTTATTTCCTTTTAAAATGACCCACAGTGACATTTCCTCTCACGTTCATTTCTCTTAAAATAAAAGTTAGAATGATGACCTGGGATGTTTGCTGCTGTTGTTGTTGTTGTTTTAGGTTGAGAAACACTGCTTACGAGATTATCAGTATTGTGCAAACCTGAAGATAGAGTTCAGTTTTGAATGATAAAAAAAACTTTACTCTGTTGCTAGTTTTTATTGTTTTTCAATTTCACAAATGATCCATTCTAACAGCAAAAATAAATGTCCATGTCTCTGCAGTTTGGTGCCACTTTGCTGCCTTTGTCCTCAGCCTTTGACACTAGTGTATGGTGTTTAATAGCATTTCTTGTAAAAATTGGCATAAATTCAAATACCTTTACTTTACATATTTATTAACAAATTTGCATGTATTGTTACCAATACTAAAGTATTAGACGTTGTGTTTTTCTTTCATTTGGAATGTTATAGCTGTCATGAATGTCCCAGTGAAGAGTTAAAGAGAGTCACGGTCAGTGTCAGACTTGCCGCTGTGTATCAATTTGCCTGATTGTCTAATCATTCTAATTGGATCAGCCAAATCCTTCCCTCTCTCCTCCACAAATGATGCGGTGCAGCAGCGTCTCGGTAGATCAGACGCTCGGCGGCGGTCCTAAATGAGGTTGCTGTTAGGAGTTGTTGAAATAGATGTTTCCACCTTCTGTGTGAGTGTTGTTGCTTTCTAACTGTGATTGGATTTGCTGTGTGTAAATCCCTCTGGATGGACATTTCAGCTAAAATGTGACCAGAGTTTTAGTTTTTGCTGTTCTCTTCCTGTTCTGGGACATTTTTAGGACAGGTTGCTGTCCTGTGGGATGGATGACGGCCGAGAGGACCACTACGAGGAGCACCTAAAAGAAGTTTTTAACAGTTTCGATGCCAGTGGTTTGGGTTCTCTTTGCCCTGAGGAGCTGTCTGACCTCTGCCAGTCTTTGCACCTGGACAATGCCACGCCGGCTCTTTTCCATGCCGTGCTGCAGAACCAGGACCCGCTCACGGCCAGGGTACGTTCCTGCTCTGCTGCAATAAACACAGCAAAATATTTTCAGGTTTCATTTTTTAAATATCTGGGAATTATTGTGATGATTAAAAATGGTGAAAATTAGATTATAAAAATACCATTTGCACTACAAGAATTCTGTATTTTAACCATTTTACTATTTTAAATTACTATTTTAAATTACTCTGGGAGATGCTGGTTCATAATTAGCAGGTCATTTGTGTTTTCTTTCCATTTTTCCTCTGAACTTTCTCCGACATATTCTGACCTTATCTCAGCTCGCTGTGTTCACCATGATAAACAGCTCACCATGTTTACTGTAAACTATGGTGAACAGTGTTGTCTTGCAGCAGGAAGCAAAAAAAAATCCAAAGAAATGCTTCAAGCAAATTGGCTCATTTTTAAAAATATGGATATTTTTCAGTGAAAATGTGTTTTTAAAAAAAGACGACTCCTTGATTAAACCTTAATACTTTAAAGTCATCATAGTTTGTCAGATGCTACGATACTGTATGCTAGATGCTATGGTGTGAAACTTTAATTAAAATAATGTGCATTTCAGCTTCTAAATCTCAGTAATTTACTCAGAAAGTTGTATTTGCTGCACTGCTATTGTTCATATTCAGATCTATATATTGACAGTGCGCTGTGGCCTTTTGGCTTTCCTGTTCAGGATCCTCTGTGTCCTTTGAATTTAGGAGACGCTCATGTTGCACCACTCCGGCTCTCAGCTCTTTGTGTCTCCAGGCTTTTTGCTGCTTTGTTAGCAGCCTTGTTGAGGAGGAAACGTGCCCCCATCAACCCTCATCGCAGGTGTCTGTCATCAGGACAACCAGTCCAGCTAATCACCATTCACAGATGTATTTCTTTGAGATACTCCTTTTAGAAATATATGGAATTGGATGCTGTCGTATTTAATGCTTTGTACATGCAGTGGATCTCTTGTATTTGATTTTCTACCTTTGAGTCTTTAAGTAGAAGGATGAGGCATAATCAGAATTGCTTCCCTCCACACTCTTGCATTAGGTTTTGTTTGCAGATAAACGTGTGGACAGACGGATGGCTATTAGCTGCGGGTGTGTGGGAGGGGTAAATGTTAGCAGAGGGCCAGTGAACTCATTGCCTACCCACGACATTCAATAATAAAGTCAGAAAAGGAAAACCCCCACCTAAAGTTGGCAGCCGCCAACCTCCACTCACAAAGAAAATCTCCATATTCAGGGTTAGCAGCTGTTGATTCTTGAAGGGTGACCTCTCTGCACCCCACCCAGACACCAAGGGACACCCAGCCTCCTCACAGAATTACATCCAATCTGAGGAATTTCATCAGCTTGCTTTGCTTCGCTTCACATACCAAACATTGCTTGCAATAAGAGTTTCATACACAAAGAATCCTGTGTTTACGTAAGACTCCACTCAAATGCAGAATCTCTTTTTTATTGTTGCAGGTTGACTTTGATCAGTTCAAAAATGCTCTGATTCTGGTTCTGTCATCAGCCGTCGAGCCACCCCAAGCAGAACAAGAGGCCGTGAATAAGCCAGGTAAAGCATCACAGTTTATGAAGAAGTTTCACACGGCTGGGTATTTTTGCTATGTCTGACGTGTCAGCCTGGAGACAAATACAGAGCCTGAAGCCAGTTTCATCTGTAATTCATGTCACTTAGAATATTTTAAGGACAGTCAAACAAGTTGAGAAGGTTCAGGCTGATGCTGATTCAGCTGCTAATCTACACACAGAAGGACGGAGCCAAAAATGTCAGCTCAAAGCCAATTAGCTGCCATTTCAGCTGTTTGCAGTATCATGATGCAGCATGGCATTGTTTGATGTTCTTACGGAAGGAGTTACCAGAGTGGATCTCGATCCCATTGGAAAAAATATATATTTATTTACCTTTGGGCTAAAACACAACAAGTCTTCTAACTGTTAGCTTGTCTTCTTCGTGTTGACTTTTCTGATGCACATTTCTCATGGCAGAAGTACACTTTTAATTTATTGTCTAACTTTAAGTATCTGTGAAAGCACGGATGATTATTTTTAGCGGCTTCATGCCAGAAAACCTTTTCTAGCTCAGATATTTTTACTTCTTGACCACATTAGTGGGATACTGAGAACGTGTGGGGTGAATAAGTCTAAAAACAAGATGAGCTTTTGTCCACAGTACAAGAGGTGCTATGAAATCTAAATCTAACTAAGGCTTGTTAAAATAAATCTACATTGCCAACATGTACATATGTATTACTGTAACCCGTATAAAATGAGTGTTAGCTCATGTATACATACAAAATTTATGTTTATTAATCTGTATGCTAATTATTATTATTTTATTTTTTTTTCGTACAAATGGGAACATACCACATTGGTAAACACTTTTAAGGAAGTATCTACTTTTGGGGAGGTTTTCATTGGACATTTTTTCTATATTTATTCATGAGTTTTGTTCTCAGTACAAGATTCAAGACATATTATAATGATCAATTTTAATCACAGTACACATAAAAATTTTCTCATTCTGTCTTATACACAGAGTCTCCTGAGATCCAGCCAAAGTTTGTGAAGGGCAGCAAACGTTATGGCCGTCGCTCCACCCCAGAGTTCATAGAGCCTATTTCAGACTTCTCAGACGTTGCCAATGCTAAACCTGTAGAGGATCAGGATCTGGAGGAAGACAATGATGACTCCGCCGTTCCGAGGAAACGCGAGGTAGTAGCTTCAGACTCTGCTGAGTTTTTCCAGAAGTGTTCTGTACTTCCAGACGCAAGGATGCCGTCCTTATCTCTGTCTCTGCTGTCTCTGCTGTCCTTGCATGTGTTGTTTATCTCAGCAACCACAGACTGATGCCGAGGTCTTATTCTTAGCTAATCAGCTTAGCAGTATGCAGGGCAGATCCTGAAATGTAATATACACAGTCTAACACAGGTTTTCCAAGGTTGCGTTCATTGCATAACACAGCAGCAGTGTGTGAACATAACATTATTTGCATTTAATTGGTCTTATATAATGTAGAGGTAACCACAGCATTTGTGTAGCCTTAGACAATGTTGAGTTTAATGAAGCACGGTGAAACTATTTGTGTCGAGCTGTATTCAGTGAACTTTGCCTTCACTGTACATGAACGCAATGAAATGGTGGTCAAGACAACAGGCAAGTGTTGTAGAAATTCACATCAGGGTGTGGAGAGGCAGAGTGACATCAGGAATGGTGCTGAGCTTGGTGCATGCAGGGCTGCAGCAGCTTAAACTTCTGCTTAAGCTTCTGTGCGACAGGTTTTTTTTTGTAGCATGTGGCCAAGCCATGCTGAGCTCTCTGCAGGTTCCCCTGATCAGTAGCTTGATCTTATCTTTTTTCTTGGATAATCCTGCTCTCGCTGCTGCTGTAGAGCAATTTTTGACACATTTGCATGTCTTCTCAGTCCGTGCTTTGTATGAGCATGCATGGCCTCCATTAGAAATCAGGGTGGGAAATGTAACGTCAGCAAGTGACTAAATGCAAGTAAATTGGCTGTGGCTGATCAGTTTATTCCTTCTGTCAAGAACATTAGAAACTTTCAGAGGTCATACTCTCATGAGAAAATCGAGTTGCGAGATTGTGGTAAATTTACTGGCTTTTTTCATGCTTACTCCAACTTTTGCCAAGTTCAAATTAGCCTCAAGCATGAATGTGCAGCAGCAACTTTAATGGCAACAAAGAAAAGTTCCCAACTGGCCACTGAAAGTGTATAACGCTGAGCTGGCTCGGCCTCTGCATGGATGGATGTGTTGATATTCTCTGTATTGTCTGAGCCGTGACTCCACCCCAGATCTGCACCAAGACAAACACTATTTGAGACACCGAACTGAAGCGTGTCTTGGTATTGACTAATCTAGTTTGCAAAAATGCTACAATGTCCAGTGTGGAGACCAGCAGATGGGACAGGTCAGGGGGCTCAGCCAGAGAGACTGGAGGCTTGGTGCTTTGGGAGGGGAGTGTGACAGAGGAACAATGAGCCCCACGGCCCCCTCCCTCTTAGATGCCTATACACCATGTATCAAAAACGCCACTTGCAGAATCCCATCTGTTCTTCATTCCCTCAGTGTTTGCTTCCAAAACAATAGACGGCCATGCTGGAATTTGGTTGGATCACATTGTGTCACACCCGAGTTAATCCCTCCTTCTTTCATACTTTGTGACAACCTGCAGTGGATGTAGTGTTTTGAGCTTTTAGTCCAAAATCACTTTAGATTAACAAAGGCAAATTAGCATTTTGTGGGGATTTTTTTGGAGTCAAAAAGCATTTTAAACTTTTTTTATTTAGCTGGTTTCTAAGAAAACTTTTCATCTTCAGCTAAAGCCTCGTTTTAAAGATTCTATTGTCTACATGTCTGAGACTAATGAAGTTAGAATAATGACTGAGTGTTCTTTCTTTTGTCTACCTATATCCATTCCTGGTTTGGCCACTGGCCCTGCCTGGGGCCCGTGCCGTCACAAAAGCTCACTTATGCCTTTTGTAAACCAGCCCAACCCCCCCTCGCAACAGGACTCACCCTTGACTAATTTGAAGACATTTAATTTTATAAAAAGCTGATTATCACAGGAGACAATTGTTGATCCTGCCTGCAGGTTTGTAGTGTAGTGATTTTCTCACAGATGAGTTCCATTTTTTGATTATTTACTATTGAATCTACAAAAGCTTTTGTTTGTAGACATGTAAGTGATTAAACTGTTATTCTGTGTATGTGTTTTTTTTTTCTCTACAGCGCTGGAATGCTCACGAAACGAGCGCAGAGGAGTATGAAGCAGAAGGTATGTCAATATTTTCCAAAAACCTCATAGATGTTAGTTTATAAAAACAAAAAGCTCACACTTTCTGTCTTTGTGTTTAGGCCAGATGTATCTATGGAACCCCGACGAGCCAAGCACGCCTCGGGGATCCATCGCTCCTCTGTCGATCTGCTTGGAGGAGCGGCTGCGTGAAGCCTGCGATGAGCTGGGGATTCTGTGGGACGGATGTGCCTCTCACACTGAGCTTCTGGCCCTCTGCAAACACCTGGACCTGGAGGTGAGCTGAACACAAACACAGGGACAGTTATACTATTTTAGTCTATTTTTTTTTCATTGCTTTTGTTAAAATTAGACACATCAGACAAATTTAAAGTGTTTTATAAAAATGTTGCTGCTTTGAGCTGAGCTATTCCTTTCTTTCTCTTTAATTTCAGGTAAAGGGGGAGGTTTTTCAGAGTGTGAGTGGTGATGGAGTGATGAATGTTCAGGAGTTTGTTTCCAGGGTTGTAAACCATAACAAACCTCCAACGCCCTCGGCCTCGACTCCGTACAGACAGCTGAAACGACACCACTCCACTCAGGTACAACATGCCTTTGCCGATCTCTGCTTGTGTGACTTAACTATTAATTTTTATCATTACAGTGTAAATATTCCTTGATATAACTGCCTTTATCCAGTCCTCTAACACTGTTTCTTCTCCTTATAGCCCTTTGATGAGGGAGGACGTAGGATAGCTACCTCTTCTACCATGACCAGCACCATAGGGATGCGTCTTTTTTCCAACCTTGATGATGGAACCGGTTACACTCCTGTTGAGTACATCCTGGATGCCTGGATGGAAGAAGGCATAGAAAATAGCACTGAGATCCTGCAGGTACTGTTGACTGGCCATTACTACCACAACAGTTTAAGTCTGTAGGTTTAGTTTATTTGCGATTTAGAAGTCTTCAGGTAGAAGGTGACAGAAGGAGAGATTTAATCTGTTTGTTATCTTTTATAGGCCCTGAGTTTCAGTGTAGATGGAAAACTGAGTCTTAGTGATCTCACCATGGCACTTGAAAATGAGCTGCTGGTTACTAAGAATGGGATTCACCAAGCAGCACTGGCGAGCTTCAAAGCTGAAATCAGACATCTGCTGTGAGTATATGAGTCATTATGTAACTCAGGCATCAGGCAAATCCTGCATTTGTCTGTTGATATACCAGCCACATTTGTAATCATCATGTACCCGTTGATTAATCTGAATTGTCCTTAAAAAATTTGTAATTGCATGCAGATTTGTATATTTGTTTATATTGTCTTTCATCATCTTTCATTTCAAAATATGTCTTTGACTTTATAAATGCTTATCATTCCTTTTGTTTCATTTTTCAGAGAGTGCGTAGACCGAGAATTCAGGGAGAAAGAGAAAATCCGATCTGATCTGGAAAAAGCAGAGAAGCTGAAAAGTCAGCTTGCCGCTGAGGTGGACGAGTATCACTCTGCCATCGAGCACATGAATAACCTCAATCTCAGGTAACTTCTCTTAGATAGTTGATGATAGTTCCTCCCATTTTAGCAGAACAATCATCAGTCCACCACATCTTTACAATATTACATGCTACATGTGTCTGTCTATAATCTACCTTACATCTCATCTATGTTCTCTGTGCCTGAATGTCTACAGGAAGCTTGAGCAGGACCACAAAGAGAAGCTGGCAGCAGTGAGGTCAGAGCTGATGAAGGAGATGGAACAGATCCAGCAGCAGGCGGGCCTGCAGCGTGAGGAACTGGAGGCAGAGATCGAGAAGATCAGGGATGATGAATCTTTTCTAAGAGACCACCTCTCCATCTCTGTGAAGGTACCAAGACTCTTTCTGGTGACATCATTTGGTGATGTTTATGGTGTCTTAAAATGTATGTTGTGTGTTGATACAGAAAGCAGTTAGTAAAAACCAGTAAATATTCCTTTCGTTTTACTCATATGCCACTTTGAGATATCGGCTTCTGTATCACTCAGGAAAATAGACGTCTTGAAGTGGAGTTACTGGACAGCACTGAGAAATTATTGGAGGCACAAAGCCAAATAGCAAAACTTCAGATGAGTTTGGACAGCATCACGAAAGAAAAGGTAAAAGTCACTGTTCATTTGGCTGTTTTTGGCTTTGTTGTGTTTTGTACATATGTTGTCATTTCATTCTGTATTAGCACTTTGTCAGTCTGTTTCTCTCACATGCATTAATTGTGTGTGATCTTATTTTCTTCAGTTTGGTGATTTGGACCCTGGCAGTGCAGAGTTCTTCCTGCAAGAAGAACGTATTAAGCAGCTACGCAGCAGCTACGAGGCACAGTGCAGGGTAAATACACCTATATCACTAAACGCATGGGCTCGTTTCTGTTTTGTCCTTATGCAGAAAGATTTAAAATGTGTGGAAAGCAATATATTGAACGATGAATGAAAGATGTATAGGTGTATTTATAGTTTTATAATAAACTCTTCCTGCCACATGTGTACAGTTCATATGATTTTTGTTTGGTAGGAACTACAAGATCGTATCGACGAGCTGCAGTCAGAGTTGCAGGAGTTCCATAGTCTTGATCGAGCTCATCAGCCCTGCAACAAACCTCTTTCTGAGGAGCTGGAGAGTAAAAGCCCTGGTGTGGAGTCCGACCTGGGTATGTCTGATGATTACACTGCACAAGTTAAGAGCAGAAATCAGTCCTTAGAGAACTCATTACAGAGCACTCATATTCATGATAACAATTAGACATTTGGACATAGAAAGAGGGCAATCAGATGTTACCAGACAGACTTTAACTTAATTTTTCCCTTTTCTAGGTATAGGCTCAGAGGAGGTGCAGCCATTCAACATGAGTTTAGAGGCAGAAATGATGCTGGAACAGCTGAAGGAGCAGCATCTTCAGGAAATGGAGACGTTACGATCCCAGCTGGAAAGCAAGGCAAGTCTGTCATATCCATTGTGTTTCTTTCATTGTACATAAGTGATATTTATTAATAAAAAAATAATGAGAAGTACATTTTCATGTTATAAAACATCTGAACATAGAAAAATTATGCTATTTTAATGGCTGCTTTTTTCTTCTGTTATCACAGATCAATGAATTTGATCAGATGGTAGAAAAGCAGAAGACGGCCAATGAGAAACAGAAGGCCATAGTATGTCTCCAGTATCAGCAGGAGCTCCAGGCTTTGAGGGAGGAATTGGCTAGCGTTCAGAGCTGTGCACAGGACCTCCAGAGCCAACTGGAGCAGGCGGAGCTGGAGCAGGCCTGTCTAAAGAAGAAGCAGGCTGAGAAGGAAGAGCTCGAGAACCATCAAGAGGAAGAAGTGGGAACCCTCAGGCAACAACTCCTAGAGGCCCATACCTTTGTTGCAGACCTGGAGGAGCAACTGAAGACCCTTGAAGCCCAGCAGGCTGAGACAGATATAAACCTCAGCACAGAGATAGAGGAGCTGAGGAAACAGCATGCCACTGAGATTAAGAATCTAGAGGAGAAGCATATAGGGCAGCTGGAAGCCAGACTGGAGGAGGAGAGGAAGAGATTTCAAGAAGAGATGGCTGAGTTGGAGAAGAGATTGTCAGAGGAGAGCGAAAGGGAGAGGGAACAAATGCAGCAAAGTCATGAGGATGATTTGAGGTTCAGACTAGAAGAAGAAAGCTTGAGGTTTGAGGAAGAGCGTGATGAGCTGGAAAAGAAACTAACAGAGCAGTGGCAGAAAGAGAGGATTCAGTTGGATGAGCAGAATAATGAGGCTCTGCAGAGCTTGCTGGAGGAAGAGATGTTGAAACTTGTCAAAGAACATGAAGAGAAAGAGAAAACTCTCAGGGAGCAGTCAGAGATTGAACGAGCTCAGCTTCAGCAGTTCCAGGAAGAAGCTCTGCTCACTAGAGTAGCTGAAGAAAGGGTGCAGTTGCAGCAGCAGCATGAGCAGAGAGAGAAAAAATTGAAGGAGGAGTGGGAGAGGGAGAAATTACAACTGGAGGAGGATTACAAGGGGATGCTCCAGGAGAGGCTGAATGAAGAGAAGGAGAAGCTTGAGGATGAGAGAGAACAGGCAGAGAAGAGGCTGGAGCGCTTAATGGCAGAGGAGAAGGCTCGCCTGGAGGAGAGCCACAGAGAGGCCATGCAGGATCTGACCACCAAGCACACAGATGAGAGGGATGCCCTCAGCAGCATGCTGGACAAACTGCGAGACAATTTCACCCAAGAGAGGTGAGACATTAGACTTTTGAGAGGTGCTTTTTTTTTTTTTTTTTTNTTTTTTTTTTTTTTTTTACTTCATTCTCCTCAAAGATGCATCATTTAAAATATGTAAAAAGTTGGAAAAAGTAGAGTTTGTGTTAAGAATGTTGACGTGTTTTTTGCTGTTGTAATAATCGTTGAATAACCATGTACAGGAAGGAAATCGAGATCAACTTCATCCAAAGAATCAAAGAATTGGAAGGTCGTTTCTCAGGTGATCAAGAATTTGTTGCAGAGCGTTTTCAAGCTGATGTTTTGAAACTCGAACAGCACTACCAGCATGAACTGAGGTCTCTTTCTGAAAGCCATGTTGAGGAAGAACTCAACTGGAAGGCAGAGCTAGAGAAAGCTCTTGAAGATGCTGAGGAAGAAAGAAGAAAGATGGAAGAGATCATGGTGCAAGAAAGAGAGAGCCTGAAACATGAACTGGGAATCAGTCACAAGAGAGAAATGGAAGCACTGCTGATAAAGAACCAGCAGCTGCAAAATGAATTGGAGAACTCTGTTAGCTTAGCTCAGACCAAAGAAATAGAGCTGAGTAGACAGCTGAATGATCTCCACAACTGGCTCCAGAAAAGCCTGGAGACCAAAGAGGAGCTTCTCGCTCAGTCTGAGAGGAAAACACTCGAGGCTGAGCTCCGGCTCAGTCAAGCAGTGGAAGATTTCAAACAGGAAAGGGCAGAATTTGTGACTAGGTGGTCGGAACTTGAGGCAAAATACAATGAAGTGCTTTCCATTTCTGAGAGGCAGATTGAAGAGAGGATTGAGTTGTTAACTGAGAAAGATGATTTGAAGATGAAGGTTGAACAGCTGGAGATGCTTCTTAAACAGGCAGTAGTGGACTTTGAGCTTGAGAGGCAAGGGCTCCGTGAAAACATATCAATGCTTGAGGAAAAGTCAAGACACAATCTTTCTTGCTGCGAGTCACGAGAGAATGAACGAGTAGAGCTTAAAGGAGAGAGAGATTTACTTAGAATCAGAGATGAGGAGATGGCTTCTGCAAAAAAAGATGAGAAAGAAGACATGGAAGAATCAAAGGAAGTGGAGGTGATGAGTGAAATCTGTCAGGATGATATTATTAAAACATCTCATCAGGAAGAAGTTTGTTTATCACCCAGCCTACATTATTTAGGTGAATCAGCATCATCTCCGGTTGAGCAAGATGATATAGAGATGATAGCCAAGACCCCTAATGCAGTGGATGGATGTCCTGAAAATATCTAGTGTATTTATGATGAAGAGGAGCCTGCTGTCAATGCTGACGAAGAAGACAACACACTAACGGCAGAGTCAGATACTGATGAGAGTGAAGAACAAGATGAGCAAACTCTTAATGGTATGATGGCTAAGGATAATAATACAGGCCATGAGGATGATGACACTGAACTTGGTTTTTATTCTCCAGAAATGACCCTTTCTCATGAAGAAGACTTTTGTGCTCCTGAATTGATGCCCTGTGATCACCACAGCCTAGAATCTACAGTTCAAGATGAGAATCGTTATGATGATGCTGTAAATTTTAAAAGTGATGAAAATAAAACGGAGAATTTTTCCCTAGAATCTGTCTCATCGTTTAAGGCATTCGAGGATGAAGATGCTGACAAAGGTGCAGCAGACTGTGAGAATAAAGTAGCTCTCGAATCATGTGAAGAGAACAAACCTCAAAATATCCCTGTTTTAGACATCAAAAATCCTTCCCATGCAGAGGAGCAGCATCATGGGACTGCGGTTGATCCCTCAGTGCTGGAGGAGACAAGTAACCCTGATGAACTGATTCAGGAGGATGCTGAGGATAATCATTTACCAAACGATTCCCACGATCATGGACAGAAAATTTTCCTAGACACTGAACAGTTTACCTCTAAAATAAAGGACGTGAACGCTGACTCTGCACATGATTGTCTGCAGCCTCAAGACGGTCATGCTGGTTGTGAGGACCAGGACTACTCTCTCCTAAAACTACAGGCCTTTTCTAACAGCACCACAGAAGAGAACATCCTCTTACATGAGAAAATTTCTCTTCTGCAGCAGAAGACAGACATACTAGAGAATCTTCTGGCTCACAACAGTGAAAAGATCAAAAATGGCCACCAGGTATTAGAGGAGAATTACAGCCTCAAAGTTAAACTGCTGTTTTTTAATGGAGCAGGTCAAAGAGTTGGAGATGAAGTCCTTAAAGATGACAGATCTTCAGATTCGATATGAAGATTGCATGTGTGAAAATGCCAAATTAAAGGATCATAACAGAGAACTTGAAGACAGGGTTTGGGGCCTTGAATGCAGGATGCATATTTTTCATGATTTCCAAGATCAACCGATTGCACTTGTGGATGAGATTGACAGGATACAGGGAGAGAACGCTAAGCTGTCTGAGTTGGTGAGTGAATTGGAGAGGCAGGATGAGATTCTTTCAGCCATGCATGCAGATTCTGGATCCTCAGATCCTCCCACAGAGGAATCTGAATATCTGAACAGCCAGCTGGAGGTTACGGTTCAGGCCGTGACTCACCTGGAGGACTGCTGCATGGAGTTTGAGAAGCAGAACATCAAACTTCGCAGTGCCATCACAGAGCTACAGGACGTGTCACAGACATTAAATGAAAGGATTCAGACCCATAGGTAACTCAGAGGACAACTAGGATCCCATCCCTCTTTGTCTGGCCTGTTATCCCATCCTTCCTGTTTTGCTTAAAGAGCATGCTTCCCTGTGTTCCCAAACACAATGTAGTGCTGTTGTCCTTCCCGTCATTTGGTGCTTCAGACTGAAAGCTTTGTGCTGTGCGACAGATCCCGAACACTTGTGGCTTTGCTGCTGTGATCCCTGTAGATCACCCCGTGAAGGAGAAGATTACTCATTTAGTGGGACATTAGATCTAATCTGTCCATACAGTAATATGTACAGTATGTTGTCTTTGGTCAATATTTAGCAAAGAACCATTTCTGTGTTGTAATCTTTACATTCATCCTACAGACTCACAAGCATAGATTCTGAGGATTGTGGTTTTTATTATAGGCTGTGAGAATCTATTTACTTGAATTTTTGTCGAATTACTTTTGTCTGTGTATAGATCACAGGCCAGTCGTCTTGCTGAGGAAAACCTCATTCTCAGACAAAAGATTGCTGCATTGAAAGAAAAGGACTTAAAAGAGGCCCAGGAGGAGCAACTGTAAGAACAAAGACTTCAATGAGCAGATTGTCACGTCTGTATGTTTTAGTTTAATGTAAACTTACGTTTTCTTCTTTTATTTGTAGACAAAAGTTGGGACGCTTAAGAAAAGAGAAGATTGCAGCTCACAAGGTGGCAGAGCATTTCAAGAAAGAGGTAAATGTAACTTGACAAATTAAAACCTTTATTTAATCATCAAATTTTTTTTTTCTTTATTCAAATCATTTAAAATGTTATTTGTATGTCCTCTGTAGATTTCAGAGCTGCGTTTGCTGAGCCAGAGACTGCGTGATGAGAATCGGATCCTGTCAGAGCAAAATACCCAAAACGCCGCTGAGATGGAGAAGCTGAGACAGCAGATGGCACAACTGATAAAGGAGAATGAGAGGAGAGAGGTGGTCCCTGATGAAGAAAAAAACCAGGTAAACGGTGTTTTCTGAGAGGCTGGAGGTTGTGTGTGGTTGTAGTAGCGGGTAGATAATGTCCTGCTGTTTTGTGTTAGATGGCAGTTTGTGTGTCTGCCCTGGAGGCAGAGTTGACCAAAGCTCTGGAAGACGCCGCACAGCTAGAGCAGAGGAATGGCCAGCTAGCAGAGCAGCTCTCTGGCCTCAGAGAGAAGGTGAGCATCAGGGCATGAGAAATAATCCCCATCCATCATGGCATTAACAGTATAAAGAAATGCTAAAGATGCATATTTAAGCCACAAGGCAGCAGAAGTATGAAGATGGTTTTATTTTTGTGTAATTGACTATGAGCTGTAAAGTATATTATTGTTTCTTTACAACTTTAGTCTTTTTTTATGGTTATCCTTAGGCGGTTAAGGCACATTCTGCAGAGAGTCAGCTCAGTCATCTGTTGGAAGAGAAAAAGAGCGTTGATAAAGAGACTCATGGCCTGCGCAACCAGTTAGCAAAAGCTCAGGAGAGGGTAAGAGTTCACTGTGAGATTAATTCAAAGCACTTCATAATGACATACAGTGTAGTTGCTGGATTTTTTTAACCTAGGTTCAAATTCATCCCCTAACTCTAAACTCATTGCTTTTTCCACTCTAGGTCAAGACGATGGATGAAAGTCTTCAGACTGTCAGCCATCAGAGTTCTCGTCTTAAGTCTGACCTTCGCGTTTTGCAACAGGAGAGGGATTCCCTCAAACACGAAGTCACATTACTACATAAACGGCTGAAGAACGCCAATGATAAAGTAAGATATGTTTGATTTTTGTCCATATGCAGATAAAAAGATTGTCAAGTGCAAAATAATATAAACAGCACATCATGCAAATGACAGGTTGATGCTCAGAAGTGTTTTAAATGGCGAGAAAGTGGAGTAGATTTTGCATCTTTTCAGTAGATTGAACCTTCACCTCTGTTTGTCTCAGAACCACATTTTGGAGATGACCTTGCACTCGAGCGGTTTCCACAGTCCGTGCAAGAATCTGTACCGGGACGAGATGTCTCGACTGCTGGAACAGGAGCAGCAGCTACTCAGGCAGGAAAATGAGAAGCTTCAGGCAGACGTGCGCAACACCAAAGGAGAGCTTGTGCAGTCCAGAGAAAAGGTGAACTCCAGCCTACAGCCACACTGGCTCATTTCAAGAAATGGTGATGTAAAAAGCAACAGCGTGATGTTTGACAGTGGCTAAATACATGTCAACTGGCCATCTAAATGACACAGCCTTTGCAGATCTGTTAGAACAGAAATGATCTGTTGATGGATTCTAGTTTTATTATCTCTTTCTGACACTAAACTGTAAGTCTTTTATTTGTGTGTCGACAGGTTCGGCAGCTTGAGTCGAGCATCACGTCCCTGAAGCAGCACAAGCCGCAGACTCAGTCCTCCCTGCTGAAAGCCTTGGAGCAGGAGAATGCCTCTTTGAAACAGGAGCTTGAGGCTCAAAAGAAGCTGAAGAGGGTAAAGAGCTGCATACACCAAATCAGATAACCTGTGATACTGTTTTTTATTTGTTGTTTTTTTTTAAGAAACAATTTGATGATGTGGCGTCCTCTTGATGTGATGTGTTTCAGGGTTGTGAGGCTGGAGAAGGACACACAGAGCTGGAGAGCCTTCAGCAAGAAAACGAGGCACTCAAGGCTCAAATGGCTCGATTGTCTACACAGCTCCTAGAGGTCCGTCTGCCTACCAACTTTTATCTTTTCATTTTATTGCTTTTCACAATAAAATGCATTGAGCTGCACTTGCATTAATTGACTGGGTATTTGCTTGCCTGTATGGAGTGTTTTGTCAAGGCTCTCAGGAGAAGAAAAAAGCATCTCTTCACTGTTTTTCTATTTTGTCCAGACATTTCAGGCTCAGCTGGTTGGACTTCTGCCACCATCACCTCACAGGATGCCCAGAGGACAGCATCATCGTGCTGATGAGCCAGACAACATGCAGGTAAAGTCTAACCACAAGCATCTCTGACAGCAGACCCAGGCAAAGGTGACCTGATTTCATTTTGAAAGATTAGGGGGTTTGGCAAAAATCACAAAAACTAAAATATGATTTTATATGGAAAATGGTTGACAATGTGGTTCTTTAAGATAAACAGGACTGAACTCTGCACTAAAGTCTTCAGCAATAAAAAAATCATCACTTGCTTTAAAGGCTCCAAATGTTTTTCCAACCACTATTTTGCCTGCATCTGCCGGGAGTTTCATAGTTAAACACATCAGCAAACATTGCATGACCCGTGGGTTGGATTTACACTCATCTGTCAGTCTTTTCTATCATTGTCAATTTTTATGAGGGTCATTTATTGTCATGGTGATTATTAATGGGTGTACAATGGACACTTTACATCTCATTAAAACTGCTTTTGACTACAATGGGATGTAAGACATTGATACTCCCATTGTATTTCTTTCACTGTCTTCGGTGTCAGGAACGTTTCCACTCAGATGACTCACTTCAGGTGCTAGAAGATGTTTTTTGCACTTTAAAGCAGATGATTAAAATGCGTTTAGCAGATATGCAAAGAAAAGCATCGCATTGTTTTTTTTTTTTTTTTTTNTTTTTTTTTTTTTTTTTGCATCACAGCAATATTAAAAGCAAAAAATGTGCAATTTCTCAAACACTTGAGCTGAGTGTCATCTAATTATTTTTCTGCTCCATTTCCTTTTTGTTTAAGTTCTGGTTTTGTCAGCCATCTCCTGATGTTGTATGAGTGTGTAGTGTTTACTCTTTGGGTTTGGTATTTATTTTGCAGTTCATGTGTGTCTGTGTTTTGGAAGTCGCTGTCTTTATGTAATTTGCCCTCTTGGGATTGAAGGAGCTGAAGTGCTGTGCTCTCCTGGGTTTGCTCCTCCTGCCTGTTTTCCATTCCTCACCTTTTTGCAGAGTCACGTGGCAGAAACTTCCTCTCCCGCCACAACGGCACTTTGTCTTTCATTAGCTGTAAATAGTTTCATCCCACAGTTTCTGCATTTTGACAACCCGATTATGTCTTGCCCTGTCATTTTCTGCTCCAGCATGACTTAATATTCACCACATGGTTTCCATGGGTGTAAATTTCCTACTATTTTGTTTGTATTTCTCCACATTTTCTAAGATGACATAAATCCTTATGAGGGTAAATGTATAATAAATCATCGTAAGTTAGAGAACCTGGCTGAGCCTTAGTGGATTTCAGAGGCTGATTCAGTAATTTCAATATCAGTAATTTTTGCAAAAGATCTCTCAAATTTGGTTGCTAAAGAGCTGTGACAAAAGATATACTGAGACAATATTTTACAGTTAAATAATAAATTTATCTAAGATTAAACTAAAATTCAAAATACAGTTACATTTTAAACAGCAAACAATCACATGATTTCCCGTCGTCAGGCTCTTGTTTGATCTGTGTAAAATGCCTGCAGCAGCCTGTGTAGCTTTTTAGGACTGGTGAGGGTTGAGTGAAGTGAACCTGCCTTCTCTCTGCAGGCGGCGATGCCAGAGCAGCGGGCGCTTCACGCAGACACCTACCTGCGGATCGGTGGACTTTAACACCAGCTGCTCTTCACTTTCACCTCTTTCCCTCCGAGACTCCTCTTCTCACCTCTGCTCTTCCTCTGCTCCAGCACCAGGAGCAAAATATCTGCCCTCTCTGCACCCTCATAGGAGATTATGAACACGGTCCAAAGCGGCTCGCCCGATTCAAAGGGCATCAACATGTGTAATGTGTTTCACTGCTGCTAGGTGGCAGGAAAACACAGAAAAGCTCCTGTTGTTTTTCCCAATGGGAGAGACCTTATCAGAAAATCAAAGTTTGTATAAAAAATATTTTGTTGGATAAATATCTTGAATACAGGGATTGTTTTTTTTACTGGGAAGGATCTGATATGCACTTGTAGCATTTATTAATATTTGAGACAGGGTATGTTTCCTCAGAGGCTCTGTCTCATGACGCTTTGCCTTATGACCATCGAGGAGTGTTAAATGTTGGCGAGATCGGTGCCTAACAGTCTTCTGAGCCTTTTTCTAACAATCGAGCATTTCTGACATTGATATAACTTGATTATTGTATGTGTCCAGTCTGGATTTATACAGGTTGGTTAAAAATTAAGGTATCAAGATGACAGCATTGTTCTCTTCTTTTTTTTAGTCTTTGGTTCTTTATGACTGTTTTTCTTTTCGATTTGACACTACGCACATAGGTGAATGTTTCTTCAAGCTCTTAGTTTTGTAGCTCATTCGTGTTGTTTGTGTTGCTGCTGCACGACCAAAGTGAGTCACATGCTGTTGAATCTTTCTGGTTTATGTTTGCTGCATTTAAGCACAACTCTGAATTTGTATCGTACATCATATTTGTGTTTCTGTCTTGTAGCCATTTCGTGTTTTATTTATTTGGTTTTCACCATACATGAGAATCTAGTTTATTTGGTTGTTATTTTTATTATTTATTTTAACATCATGTTAGGCTTTGGTTTTATTTATACGTTAAATTATTTTTGTAGAAGTCTCTGAAATACATGGCATAATTTTATAACTTATTTTTTTAATTTATTTTTTTAGTGCAGTGTCCTCTCTTCTCAGAAATGTACCAACAAACATTTAATGTTAAAATCAAGATAAAATAAAGCATCGAGCTCACAAGAATGTGTCTGTCGCTTTTGACTTTACCCACCTTCAGGTTTCTGGCGTTTACACCAGCTTAAAGCTACAAAATTCAAATTTCTTTGAGTTTGTGAATAAATCTAAAGCTTAACCATCATTGCAGTGTGAGTGGTGGAATACAGTTTAACAATATCCTTCACCGTCTTTCACCAGGATGAAAGGGAGAGGAAGATGAAGAATATGGAGGAGCGAATGAGGGAAATTGAACTGTCGCTTCATAACGTCAAACTGCTGCTCAGAGAGAAAGTTGCTCAACTGAAAGACCAGGTCAGTTCAAAATGTTCATATCCATCTGAGATATTTTGGTGTTTCTCAAATAAACTCCATGACTGGGGAGCAAACTGTGAATCTTAAAAACCTCAAATGATTTGCATAAACAGCCATAAATGATAACATTAATTCTTTAAAGAGAGAAAGACAGAGAATGCTTTTGTACTTTGAAGTTAGCTTATGATTTTGTAGCCTCCAGTTTAGTTTTCTTTGTTTTCATTAACAGAAAGCATGTTTAATAAGTGTTTATAACTCTTATAACTCTTCTAATAACTATAATAATTCTTCTATAACTCTTCTAATAACTGTTTAAAACTCTTTATAAATCTAGTCTAAATTTAACTAGTATACAGCTATTTTTTTGTTGTTTTTTTTAATCTAGACTTGGATTTATCTGCTCAATGTGGTCTGGACAGAAAAAAACTGAACTTGGCTTTTCTCCATGATCACAAATTGAATAAAGGTTTCACAATTCTGAAAAGAGGTTTAAATGTAGACTTTAAATGTAGATTTGATTAATCTAGGTTCAGCAGTTTTTGATGTAGACCTGGTTTTTGGGGAGAAGGTCTGGACAGATATGGTCTCTCCTCTGTTTTCACAAAAAGAATCGGGTTTAACAAGTCTAAAACCTGATTTATAGTAGCGTAATGTCAAATCAATTCAGATAGATTTTCCCTTACAGTTCCATTTAACTTGTGAGTCTCAAACCAAGTTAAACCTCCTAGTCTCCAGTTTGTTAAATTAAGCACAAAATGTGATGAACATGTTGAGTGATGGCGGATTTACTTTGTCTGTTGTAGCTGCACAAGAGTGGCAAAGCAGATGTGTTGATCAATGACCTGTATGTGGAGAACGGCCAGCTGCTGAAAGCTCTGGAGATAACCGAGCAGCGGCAGAAAATCGCAGAGAAGAAGAACTACCTGCTGGAAGAGAAGATCTCAAGTCTCAACAAGATAGTGCGTGAACTGAACCCGTCGCCCCTTCCCTCACTATCGTACCACTTTAAATGCTCATAATGTCTCAGCTTTGTCTTCAAAAAGAGCTTTTTCTGTGATTGGACCCTTATGCACAAGAAAAACACTTCAAGGGAAAATAGGTTTTATTTTTAAGCCTACTTTTCTACTTTTTAATCTTTTTATTTTTTTATGTCCACGGATTGTTACTTATTTTAGCCTAAATTTTTGTATGTGCATTACTTTATATTTGTTAATTATTCAGGCAGTAATTATGTCGTGTTGGAACGATGAAGACTTAAATGTGAGGCCAGAATGTTGAAAAACAGTAAATTATATTGAATTTTTAGCATTATTTTTTATCAGCAGAAATTATTACTGGTAAATGAGTTTTTTTATTTTGTCATAACACTATATTTCTCTTTCCAAAGAGAAAAACTGTTATTGTGCAAGCCATACTGAAGTGCACTTTGTATGTAAGTGTTCTTTTGTCTGTGTTTTGTTAGAGATTAGTCATTTAAATCTGCTTGTCTCTTCTGTCATTTTTATGTAAACAGAGAAGATATGTAATCCTGTCTGTCAATAATGTAATCATGTAACCATCATAAAGGTCATTCTGGTGACCTTTTCAAGATATTTGTTATCATGAAGCAAATACTACCTAAAGAGTCATTTACTTTAAATGTCAAAGTGGCAATACTTGCTATGTTTACATTTGAAGTAAAATCCAATGATATGTTGCAATATATTTTGAGAACTGTGCCATGATGAATGTCTTAGAATTAAATGAAGGACCTTGTTTTTGTAATTTTTGCTAAAAAGCACTAAAGAAGCACTAAAGTTGAATGCAGGGTAATTGTGTTGTTTTATACATAAAAGAAATAATACATAGTTTGATTTCTTGTTGGATTCATTTAGCCTCTTTTTGGTTTAGAAAGTAACTATTAGTGAAGTTTACTAGCCTACAAGTTTGAACTATGTATTTTATAAGGATCAAAAACAAAATTTTGCTAAGATGCTCAAGCAATGCACAATAGAAGGGAGTACATTACAGCTAGAAGTAATTTAACTTAAAGTGCAATGTGGTAAACAAGTTTAAAGGAGTATACCACACCATAAGGCACAATATGGTAAAGTAGGATAAGCAAATACAGTATTCATTTTTACCAACCTAATATTGTGAACATGAAGTACCTGCCTATACAGTACATGATTAGTTTATACTATAAAATGTATGCTCTGTGATGTCCTGATATAAAGTAATATTAATTGCATATCTAGAAGCAGTAGTTTAAGGCAAAATAACTTGCTGTTTTGAAGATGTTTTCAGGCTCATCTAAATAGTTGTGAGTAGGTGAGCAAAACAGGCATTTACATCCTGAGAGTTGTTCACACCTTGGTCAATGGACTGACCCAAGGTGTGAACAGGATAACGATTCCACTTGCTTTGAAGTACTACTGCTAGATATTCCATGCAGTTACACTTGGAATACTTATGATAAACCACAAAGTGATGCTGGTGGTAATTAGGATCGCTATGTACTATATTAGGATCACTATGTACAGGATCACATTACAGCTGGTGGTAATGTACTTTCAGCTCTGAAAAGTTGCACAAAATGTTAGTAATAACGTTTATTATTATGGTGAATCATCTCTGTAGTAGCTTGTAAAAAGTGTTTCTGCTTATCCTTACACAGGAGGATAAAAGATGGGCAGGACTGTACAGTTATGAGTGTGTGTGGGTGTGCTGCTGTGCTCAGTGCGGACTGGACTGCTGCAGAAAACAGCCAGCAGCTAAAGTTAGCTGGCTAACTAGCTGCTAGCCTACTTAAAGCCTAAAATGTCTTCTTTCCTCGCTTTGCAGATTAAAATGGGCCATTGCAAAATTAAAGGGATGTGCCGTGACTTTACAGCGCCGTGTTTTTGATGTTTCCGAGGCTTAAGTTATGCTCTCACGAAAGAAAAGTAAAAACGAAGCGTCGAAACCAGCCGAGGTACACGGGAAATATGTGAAGAAGGAAACGTCGCCGCTGCTGAGAAGTAAGCGCAACAAGTAGTCTGCTAGCTAGCGTTAGCATTAGCCTGCTAACTAAAGCAAATGAATGCTAACTAACACCAGTCAGTAAGCTAAAATTTGCGTGAGAAAACATTTTGACGCAATTATGCGGTTCATAAGTGAGCAGCTAAGAGTTACTTTCTGTTTCTGCACTCCAGCTAAATGTTAGCGCTGAATTACCGATCACCTTATCCAATTTGCTAAATAGCGTTAGCTGCAAGGAAAATTGTCAGTTAACGGTAACTACTCTTATAGCGAGCAAACTACTAATTACTAAGCATCCTTATGGAAGTTTAAATTTCCTTTATTTGGGACATTTTATATATATATATATATATATATTTTTTTTTTTTTTTTTNTTTTTTTTATCGCTAATTATAGTGTATAGATTCACTAAAAAGCCAGATTTGTTGCTTTCTAAGTGAGATTTGTCTTAGTGTTGTCATCTGTTTTGGATTGTCTGTTCGGTTTTTGTTCTTTTCTGTTGCAAAAAATAACTTTTAGTAAGTAAAAAGTACTCCAAGTACTCTAAAAATACACGTCTGTCACTACTACTATTACTACTACTATTATTATTATTATCATCATCATCATCATCATCATCATCATCATTATTATTATTGCCACTACTGTTTTGATGTTGACAGTTTAACCTGGTTGCAGATCTTATGCCGTCTTTCATCCGTCATGGACCCACCATACCCAGACGCACAGAGGTCCCCCTGCCTGGGATGGGATCATCTGCCTACCCTGTGGCACCAAGCCGGGAGCCAGCGGTGTCCCGCAACAAGAGCTTCCTCCGCACCCCTGTGCAGAGGCCTCCTCATGAGGTGGCCCGCAGAGAGAGCCACCGCATGTCAGCACCTCCATACCTGCCCCGCAGTCTGGGAGAACTGCCCCACGAGTATGGGGGTNACCGCATGTCAGCACCTCCATACCTGCCCCGCAGTCTGGGAGAACTGCCCCACGAGTATGGGGGTTCCTCACAGTCCTTCCTCACAGATATGAGCCCCATGTCTGAGAACGGAGATCCTGCCCGATTTTATTACCCCCCTGAGCCTTACTATGACAACCAGCAGCAGCAGCATTGCCAACCCAGACGGGTCCCAGATCGCTTTCCTGAGGACTACAGATACTATGAACACAATGAACACAACTTCCAAAGACTTCAACGACAACACACTCCCCCAGCTCCAAGCAGGCCCCCTTCAGGTAAACATGAGTTTTGCTAATCGGGTGAAATCATTTTCATCAGAAGTTTCTTCTTAAGAAGATAGTAAAAGGGGTGTGACAAAAAGATGAGAGTACAAAATGTGAAAAATGTGACAAAGGTCAGAAGCTAGAATTGCACACATTGTGTTGAAAGATGGCATGCAGACGTAGTCTAGTGAGGGAGTAGAACACATCTTATTACAGTATTTTTGTCTTACGGCAAATTATAGTTTAGTGTATTTGGGTTTATGAGAGCATAGATGTTAAATGTCAGACATCTGTAAATGTCATGGATGAGACAGTAAACTTCAAGACTTCCATTATGGTTCTTGATGTAAAGAGTAGAATGGTGCGAGTTCTGGTAGTTAGTTTTCAGCAATAGCATCACTCCAGTTTGGACAAATAAAAATAAATACAATTGATTCAACTGCAAACAGTGCTTACTTTTCTAGATTTCCCATTAACCACAATTTAACCTTGTTTTGTCGAAAGATTCAGAGGTTTGAGGAAGGATGGCATTGAGTCATTTCACACCAGAAAGTCTCTAAAAATAACATTTCAGATTTGTCTTTTGTGGAAAATGGTACGGAATGTTGTGTTTTTGAGTCCCTACAGAAATTTATAGTTGAACTAAAGCGGTTTTAGTAATATATGACTGGTGTTTGGAAATGATAAATCATTCTGGATGGTTTTGGACCACACAGAGGTCATATATACACACACACACGCACACAAACTGCAGGCTGCTGGTTGTCTTTTTCTTCAGTTTGTCTGAGAAGTGAAACATTTTCAGGCTTGCACTTTACACCGTAAAAATATTAGTATGATGCAAGTGTGTGATTTCCATGTTGTTAAATATTTAAGGGGTCATAAGAATTTTCTAACCCACCTTAAACGACAGAAATCCATATATTTTACAGCTGACTTGTCATGTATATGGTGTACATATATTGTGTATAAGATTTAGTATTATCTCAGTCTGTCATACAACAGAGTCTTGTTTGAACTGAAGTCAAACAAGCATTAGAGGTGCTACATATTTTGCTTCTCTCTTTGCTAAATCTTTGTGCCGTCAAACTAGCAATTTGCAGACCGCCCCCAATCAGACGTCTCAGCCTCAGACTGCTCGCTGCTATCAATCATGTGTGTGCTCAAGCGCTGAGCTCTGCATGTGAACGCTGCCCACGTTAAGCTAATGCACTCAGCTGTAAGCAGATATTTTGAATGACTCACCCACCAGGACTCAGTAGATGCACCTTTTTTTAACATCAGTTCACAGTGTATTTTCCTACTCATTTGCCAAAAAAGTAATATTTTCAAATTGAAATCATTCCAACATCTATTCTTAATGTTTTGCTATTAGAATTTGTTGCTGATTTGCCTTTGTGATCACTGACTTACCTAACAGGTTTTTTTTTTTTTTTTTAAGAAATGCTGCGTTGCTACATCACAAATATAGCAGCTAATTCTTGCTTGTATCTAGAGAACTTCCTATGATGCATAGTTTTAGGTCTGCAGTGAGTAAACTTGGCATTTTTCTGAAGAAAAGGGCAGAGATGATGAGGAGGAGGAGGAGGAGTGCATTTCTGTGGAGCGCTTGCACATTCCGGTCCTTCACTCACCAGCTGGCAAAGGGCTCCAGTTCTGTTGCTGTCACTCATGCAGAATTTATCAGATTGTAGTCGCCATTTTTCTGAGTTACTTCATTCCTCACACATTCTTTGATGTTTTCAGCTCTTTCTGGCTCCTGCAGCTCATTCATTTTCACTCGGCGCTCATGATATTCCTTAATCAGTTCATCCTCACAGCTGCTGGCTTGACATTCTTCTCTGACATTCATACAGAACCTGTTGAATGAATGCAGTCTGCTGTGTGTGTGTTTCCAGTGAAAGCGTGTGTGTGTGTTGTGTCTGTGTGTGTGTGTCCATGCAGAGATCTCTGCCTTCCTGTTCAGAAGTAACAACACTCCCATTTCCTACCATTCATCAAACAATGCAGATCAGAATAAGATGCTCCGTCGCTGCAGGTCAGTCACATGGTGTAACAAATCCCACGCAAGATCACCATGGATTTAAAAGTGCATCAGTCATGCTTTAAAGGACCATACCATCATACCATCTATTTTGCATTTTTGAGCCTAATATATTCAATTTTCATACATGTTATGTTACTGACAATCATTTCCCAAAGGATAAAACCATATTTCAGCTTTTCAAAATTAAATGTTTCAAGTGATACATCCACCTTAAAAATTGATGTTTCTCCTGCTAATAGTAACGCAGCCTTATGAAGTCACAGTCATTTAAATTTTTCGATAAATGCAGGTTTTCTTTTGGGACTATATTCTGCGGTGGAGACATACATTCACTCTGCGCTTTTTTATTGCACTTAAAAGCTAAAATTACAAAATTAAAAAAAAAAAAAATCCTGAATATATGTCTTGTTCACGATGATGGATTTGATTATCTATCTCAAGAACGTTTCAAGTATCAACAAGTTGATTTTAATAGTGTACCAGGATTAACTGAAACTAAGGGTGGTCTGGAAGGTAGGAAAAAAAAATTTAATTCACCGTTCCAGTAGTATGCTTTGGGAAATTACTGTCAGAACATTATGTATGAAAATTGAATATATTAGGCTCAAATATGCAAAATGGATGGTATGGTCCTTTAAGTTGTGATTCATTACATTCTTCTGTTATCCGGCTCAGTGGAGTTGCCTAATCTGAATGACCTTTTAAATATTGGACAGTTTTGTCTTGGAAAATGACATCTTCCCACACAGGATGTCCATGTCATTCTGAGATAATTTCCCAAAGTATTTCATCTTTCCCAGAGGAGCCGCTTGCTGATGGCTGGCCTGCTGAACGTTCGCTCAAATTTCACTTCTTTTCCCTCAAAGTTTCCAAAAAGAAATGTTTGTGTTCCTCAGGCATAGGCCGAATACAGGCCAGGTCCCTCGGGAACCTCTCCAATCTAACGGGAGAGGACTTCCCTCTTCCGGCCGGCTGGACTGTTGACTGGACCATCCGCGGCAGGAAGTACTACATCGACCACAACACTAACACCACACACTGGAGCCACCCTCTGGAGAGGGAGGGGCTCCCTCCTGGCTGGGAGAAGGTGGAATCGGCCGAATTTGGGGTTTATTACGTTGATCACATCAACAAGAGGGCACAATATCGTCACCCATGTGCCCCTAGGTATGCTGCTAGCATAAAGATTCAAAGCTGTTTTATCTTGTGGTTACTGCTTCTTTAAAGATTAGAAAATTTTCACATTATCAGTGGAAGTTTGAGCAGAAATAGCGCAGTGTTTTGAAATTGTGTGGAATATGAACTTGTAAAAATTGATTTAAAGGACCATACCACCCATTTTGCATGTTTGAGCCTAATATATTCAGTTTTCATACATGTAACATTTCCCAAAGCATACTACTGGAATGGTGAATTAAAATGTTTTTCCTACCTTCCAGACCACCATTGGTTTCAGTTCACTCTGGTACGCTATTAAAATCAANAAATGTTTTTCCTACCTTCCAGACCACCATTGGTTTCAGTTCACTCTGGTACGCTATTAAAATCAAGTTATTGATACTTGGTACTTGAAATGTTCTTTGGATAGGTAATCCATCGTCGCAAACAAAGTATTCAGGGTTTTTTTTTTTTAGAAGTTATGTAATTTTAGCCTTTAAATGCAATAAAAAGCACAGAGTGAATGTATGTCTCCACCAGGGAATATAGTCCCAAAAGAAGACTTGTGTTTATTGAAAAATTTAAACGTTTGTGACTTCATAAGGCTGTGTAACTATTAGCAGGCGAAACACTGATTTTTAAGGTGGGTGTATCGCTTGAATATTTGATTTTGAAATATTAAGAGATTTTTCAAAATACCAGGAAAGCTGCAATGCAGTTTTATCCTTTGGGAAATAACTGTCAGTAACATAACATGTATGAAAATTGACTATATTAGGCTCAAACATGCAAAATGGGTGGTATGGTCCTTTAAATCGATGAATCACTGTAGTGCATTAATTATTTTTGGCCCTTCCAGTGTTCCTCGCTACGATCAGCCCCCCCCACTGCCACCTCCTGTCACCTACCAGCCCCGCCCCGCGGAGAGGAACCAGCCGGTGCTGGTGCCAGCGAACCCGTACCACACAGCCGAGATCCCAGACTGGCTGCAGGTTTACGCCCGTGCTCCACTAAAGTGAGTGCTAAGCATGTAACATGGACATGGCCTCCGTCTGCTGCTGCACAGAGCTGCTGTGTTGCATTATAACGTGCAGGTATTGCTGCTGTTGTTGGTCCAGGCTGATTCCTCCGCTGAAGGGAATGTGCATCTAACATTAATACTCTGGATGTGACGAGCTAATCTACTTCAGTATTATTTGTATCCCACGCCTCACCTGTTTTGCATTAAATGATGAATCCTTTCCTCTAAATCAGGTATGACCACATCTTAAAGTGGGAGTTGTTCCAGCTAGCGGACTTGGACACGTACCAGGGCATGCTGAAGCTGCTGTTCATGAAGGAGCTGGAGCACATCGTGAAGTCGTACGAGGCGTACCGGCAGGCTCTGCTGTCCGAGGTGGAAGCTCGCAAACAGAGGCAGCAGTGGTACGCCCAGCAGCCCAACAAGAACTTCATAGGCAACATGTGACCGTGTGTTTGAGCAGCGGGGATGTCCGGCCACCTGTGCCGAGCCTGGCCACGCCTCTCTGAGGTTTCCACAGTTTGGGAGCGGTTGGGCTTTTCTTTTGAAATCCTGATTGACTCTTATTTCCTCTTTACCAAACACATCTGTGCCTTCGCTTGATCCAAATATATCAGCCTGAAAGTCAAGACTCGCATTGGCTGCGGGCTCCCGAGGGGCCCGTTCCCCCCGTGCAACACACCATTTACCAACTGAAAAAAAAAAACACTCCAGTGAAGAAAAAAAGAGAATAATGTGCTGTATGGGGATGCTTGTGGTGCCATTTACAGCCTGAAAACTGAAATGCTATATACAGTAGATATTTGTTTTTAAAGACTGAGGGCTACACAGTCTGAAAACTCAGACTGCTCACAAACGTCACGAGGTTGTGCTTTTACCGAAAACGCAGCATTTTCACAATGGCTGCTCATATCTTATGTACACCAGCTAAAGACCGGCAGCTTCTCCTAATTTGTTTTGGTATCAAATACTTCACAACTATTTTTCCTATGCTTCGTCCGTATTTGTAGCCCTAAACTGAAACAACCCTCTTTTATATTCAACAAAAGTGTGCATTGTTCTTTTTATGACATATCTTTTATGAGACAATCCACCAAAACTTTAACAGATATTTAAGTTTTGATATGAAAAACGTCTTTATTTAAAGACCTTGTTGGATGAAGCATCACATTTGATGCAGTGGTTTGAGCATCTCTTGGCTCTCGGCATTACTGTAAGTCAGGAATTTTCTTGTGTGTGTGTATCATGAAAAATAAATAAGCTACTGGAATTTTTTTAAATTACACAAACGCTTCAGAAGACACACTAAGTTTGCCAAACAAGTGCAATTAATTTCCTTGTTTTATTATTTTTAGCCTTGGTAATGCCTTTTTTATAAACTGACATCTCTTCTCTGCTTAAAGGACCATACTGGTGATTTTGCATATTGGAGCCCAATAATACAAGTTGGATACACATTACGTTACATTGCAAACTATTTTCCAAAACATGCTACTAGAGTGGTAAATTTGATGAAACTAGCTGCGCTATCAACTCTCAGTCGGTTTCACTTTGCAGCGGAGAAAATGGAGAACTTTGACTTGTTGCGTCGCAGCGACGTCCCGCAGATAATACAAATAATACATATGAAAAATATGATTTGCTCAGAGTCCGGAGACAGTTATGCTTTGGTCTGGACCCGAGTCCAGATATTCAGGATGATTGACCTAAACATTTGATTTTTAGAGATTAGGGAATTTGGTAAAATAACACAAAAACTCAAGTACTCAAAACTCAAGATTTATGTTTTGGAAAATGGTTGGCAGTCACGTAACATGCATATAGGTTGTTATTTATTGGTTCAAACATGCAAAACCGCTAGTGTCGTCCTTTAAATGGAAGATCAGGATATTGGAAGCATGTCCTATTGATTGCTGATCAATCATTCCCTTTTAAGACATTCAGAAAGTTTGTCCAGTAGAGATTGGTGATGGCTTCCTGTTAACAGTTGCCACGAATGTTATGAAAGAGTAAAGAGTTATGAAACAATTATGTCATATTTCTGAATGTCCTAAAAGGATTTGCAGTTAGTGAAGAGTAGAATCCATTCATAAAAGGTCCTCAGCTTTCTCTTTAATGAGTCCGTTGCTATGCAAGAAGGTCTCAGTTCCTACTTTCAACACATTTGTACATATCTAATTGTGCAGATTTGCAAATACAGGACATAAGCAATAAATTCTGCTGTGAAGAAAAATACACTCCTATGAAAAGACAGTTGTTTCCTGTAGCTACAGTTACTTTCTCATGTGGCCTCACACAAACACTAAATGGATTTTTACATTTTGCTGATTGTTTTGTGTATCTCAGCAAAATTCCCTGTAAGTTTTGAGGCTTACGAATAAATAACTCAAGTCTGGCTTTATTTAATTTGGCCCAGCTTTATTAATTATTTCTTGGTATGGAAATTTTGCAAGGCGTGTGGTTGAGCTCTTCACTAAAAAGTTGAATCGTTTGACCTTTCAGCACTATTTCCAGAACTGATGTGTTGACTTTAAAACTGTTAAATTCAAGATACATATAAATTATGATGCTCTTTTCATTATTTTTAACAGCCAAAATCAAAAACTCTCTTAATTTGGAGTGTAACTTCAACACAAATTGCAAACAAATGCAATGCTACTGCCTTCAACTATGAATACACATACTTAGTTTCCAGAAAATTAGATTTGAAAACGTCACTTAAAGGAGCATATTGGTGATTTTGCTGTTTCAGCCCAAATAATACGTTATGGTAATGCCAACCATTTTCAAAACAGGAAACTACTGGATCAGTAAATTTTAGAATTTCAGTTCATTCTAGAACACTATAAAAATCAATTTGTAGAGATTTAAAACATGCTGGAAATAGATAATCACAGCGAACCACATGATGTTATTTTTGTTTGTCGAAGTTGCTTCATTTAATTGATCCAGCGTGGATTTACACGAACGAAAATGTATGTCTCCGCCAGGGAATATAGTCCCAGGAGAAATGGAAATGACCCATGCCTTCTACAATCATGCGTAAGTGTTAGCAGGCGAAACATTGAATTTTAAATTGTATCACCTGAACAGCTGATTTTGAAAGATTTGGGGATTTGGCAAAATAATATGAAAACTAAATTGCAGTTTTTTGTTTTTTGGAGGTTGTCCGTAGCGTATGCAAGTAGTATTTATTGGGCTCAAACATGCAGAACCACCAGTATGGTCCTTTTAAAACAGACTCTGGTTCTTTGTGTGAAGGCCTCACCGATGTTGATTATAGGTTGTGGAAGACTCGAGAAGCCGCTCCGCTGAACCTTTGAGGTCAAACCTCAGTATAAACTTGCTAAGTATGCACGAAAGCCTGAACTGTAGGTGACCAGACTGACATGGAAAAACACATTTTGATGCTGCAGTGATGCGTTTTACAGCGACAATCTATGAATGCGTTATTCCATGAGCTAAAAGAGAAAAGCAAGCACGGTTATACAAATGTACAGTAACAGTCTATAAAGCCACAAAAAGTGCTGTCACCAATACAAGCCGAGTCGGGCCTGTTTCACCATGCAACACGCTCACAGATGATTCAACTTAAATGTGTAAGGATGAGGAAAGGGATCTGGAATGAGGATCCTTTCCAAAGCTAGTCGTCGCCCCACCTCATAACATCAAGCTTTGATTCCTCTGTGGCCACAACAGCTACATTCCACTCCAACACAACAAAGGCATGTACGTTACGATACGCCCCTCACACCCACAGGCCAAACATATAAAGGATCACTGGACATGTTTGGACAAAACTGGCAAGCAGGTTATAAAGCGAAAGATTATGTTTTGGTCTTTCCACCCAGGACAAACTTATTCCCTGATCCAGAAAACATTAACACCACCACCCCAACCTCCAACACAACACAAAAAAATACATATACAGCTAATAAATGTGACATCAAGTGTCTGTGTAGCCAGGCTGCTACAGATATGAAAACCGTCTGACGTGTTATGGCACAGAACCACTTCGTCACAACTATTAAAACTCAAAATGAAGAAATGATATCGAGTTTTGAGCCGAAATGACACACCAACCATTTAGCATGCTGATGACACCGTGTTTGCTTCATTAATTACATACATGTTTTTCTTTCCAACATAGATATTCATATAAACAGCATTAAACTTCAAAGAACAAAATCACAAATGGTTTGGCAATAATTAAATGGTCTGAAATAATGACAAACAGGCTGATATGAAATGAGGAGCTGACAGGAGGTTGGATATAGTTTGTGTTAGCTGATGTCTCTGTACAGGTGCTTATTTTTCACAGACAAATGTCAAAGTGAAAGACAGCGATACACAGCATCATCACTCAGGAGATGCTCGATACATGAACGTTACGCAGTCTGTATTAGCTTTAAAGTAGTGAATGTATTGGTGGATCGTACCACCGATACAGAATAAAAGAGTGCCTGATAGGTGAGGATGTTTCTCCTCCTCTTCCTCTTCCTCCTCTTCTATCCATCAGCAGGAAGTCTCTGCTGTGTTCATGTGTCCTCTTATCAGTCCTTCTTCTTGTCCTGCTCCTCGCTGAACTCCTCCACCTGAGGCCCGGGGAAGGCGTGGTGGTACAGGTGCCTGTGATTGGCTGCTACATTATACAGCTTGTAGAGAGCCTGTAGAGCGGAGATAATCACAATCAGGATCACAATCACAATCGATCACTATCAGAAACAGAATCACAATCAGAAACAATCAGAATCAGAGTCACAATCAGAGCCAAAATCACAGTCAATCACAATCAGAAACACAATCAGATACACAATCACAATGTGACTGACTTTAATTCAGAGTTACATTGAATTACTCTGTAATCACAGAGCAATCAGCAATCAGTCACAATCAGAACACAATCAAAATCACAATCAGAATCACAATCAGAATCAGAATCACAATTACAGCTACAATCACAATTACAATCAGAATCACATTTACANAATCACAATCAGAATCAGAATCACAATTACAGCTACAATCACAATTACAATCAGAATCACATTTACAATCATAATCAAGTTTACAGGCCAAGAAAGCTCATACATGCTGTTTAAGAAATTTGATTTGGGTCAGTAGCTACTAAAGTAAAACCTATTTACCTTTAGCAAATTTACTAAAGGTAAATAGGTTTTATTTATGCTTTTTTTCACCAGCATTTGTAAATATTTCTATATGGATGGTGCTGCTTACCTCATTTGTGCTCCCCTGTGAAGCAAAAAAAGGAAAATATACAACAAGTAAGACAATGTGGAAAAATTATTTAGTAAAAATGCATGCTTTTTTTCTGAAACAGTTCTGGGCTGATTTCTCTGGTTCTCATTTAAAGGATAGTGCTGCCACCTAGTGGTTCAAGTACAGTTACTGCTAAAAATGTGAGTTTTTTGTGAAAATTTCTAAATACTTATTTAGTAGTGATTCAATGTGATAACTGGTGCCATAACCTTCACTTAATCACCATTTAGATATGATAACATTCTAGAAGATGTTAAAGGACCATACTGGTGATTTTGAATATTTGAGTCCAATAAATACAACCCACATATATGTCAAATTACTGCCAACAAACACGGAGCTGCAAGAAAGATGCAAGAAAATGTATTCCTCTGCCAGGGAATATAGTCCCAGGGGAAAACAGCTTTTACAGAGAAACTAAAAATGACCATCCCTTCTACAATCGTGCAAAAGTGTTAGCAGATGAAACATTGAATTTTAAGGTGGGTGTACTGACTGAATATTTGATTTTGAAAGTTGATTTGGCAAAATAATACAAAAAATAAAATATGAATTTATGCTTTGGAAAATGGTTGTCAGTAACATAATGTGTATGTGGGTACAACTGAATATGCAAAATCACCAGTAAGATTCTCTAAACACTTTACAGTCACTGTAATAAACTAAACGTGACCTTGGTACTTACTCATTTAAGTATTAATAAGATTAGATCTAGATTTGTACTTGACTTCATGGATTCAGTTTTGGTTGGATTACCTGATCCCACAGCGCACCCGCCACCTGGTCAATGACAGCGCCCAGTTCCCGGTATTCCCCAGAGTNGATCCCACAGCGCACCCGCCACCTGGTCAATGACAGCGCCCAGTTCCCGGTATTCCCCAGAGTATCGGATGTAGGCCCAGGTACAGAGGGTGATCAGCGCCAGGCCCAGGATCATGTTACACAAGCTGGCAATGATGTCCACACCCACAAAGCCAGTGATGCCCGCAGCCACATACATGACAAAGATGACCACAAACAGGGTGGCCGGCGTGCGGGCCGCGTGGAAAATGTTCTTGGAGTCATTGTGCTTGATGTACTGGACGAAGACCTCGTCGATTTCTCCCTCCAGCTGCTGCAGGTAGCGGCGGCTGAACTCCTCGCCTCCCATCTTCTTCACCCCCCGAAATACCTGCAGGGCTTCCTCCCTGATGACGCTGTGCCGCGCCTGGAGCTCGCTGGGGGCCAAAAAGGGCCGATCGCCCCCACAGACCTGAAACAGAAAGAAAAGGGTGAATGAGGAGCTGCTGGATGTGAGGGACATCACTGAAAATCCTCTTTGTGTTGCCATCTACCTCCTCCATTTTCTTGTTGTAGAGATCCTTTGCTGCTGCTACTGCTGCCAAATTATTAGCCTCTGCTGTGGCCTGGAAGCAGATACATGACAATACAGTGTTGGGTTTTTTTGTCATCAGCTACCGATCATAATGTGGATGAACAATGCTCAAATGTATGAACATGATGGGAAAAATTACCTGCAGCATGGATTTCGGATGTGGCAGCTCCTCGCCTTGGTAAATTTTGATGTACGCCTGAAATAAAGAAAGAAAGAACAGGAAGAGCACCTGAATCGTTTAAATCACCACCGATTTATGTAGGGCTTATCAATGTGTTACTGAGGAGAGTTTTAATAATACAGACAAAATATCTCAAGAAATTAAACATTAAAAGTGTAAAGTGTTAGCTTGCATGTTTCATAATTACGTGGCAGCTCTGACCTTGAAGTACTCCACCAGGCCTCGGCAGGTGATTTTACTTCCATTAATCTCCTTCACGTCGNCTGACCTTGAAGTACTCCACCAGGCCTCGGCAGGTGATTTTACTTCCATTAATCTCCTTCACGTCGATGTTACGAGGACTCAGAAGCCACGGGACCAAAACCTTCAGGTTGTTTATGAACTCGCCATCAATCTCTAGACACGGAGACAAAAACAATAGATGATGACCTGTACTCTATTTCATGGTGTATGGTGACGGGTGAAGGGTGAAATGTACCTTTAATTCTTCCATCAAAATGTGGGTTAGTGGCCACTTTGAGTCCAGGGTGAGGCATCAGGAAGCAGGAGATGTTGGTGAAGCAGGAGTGAATGTGTTTGCGGACGTTCTGCAGCTCCTCGTGTTGGTTCTCTGAGATCTGAAGCGCAAATATTAACACGTCAAAATGTCCACATGCTGCAAACTTTCTGTTATCCATCGAACCATCAAACATCATGTCCATTATTCTATCTTCAGTATGTGAATGTAGACAGAATGTGTAAAAGAAAATACAAAAAAAAAAAGAGATACTGAACAGAAAGTGACTTGACCTTTGACCTCAGTAACATCATTGTCTAACCTTGAGTCGCTTCTCAAGGAACTTCATGCCTCCTTCCTGTCCATAAGAAAACTCGTACGGGAAGCTCCAGTCTCGAACAAGGAAAATCATGGACTAAAAAACAAACCAAAAAAAATCATGTGATCATCTTTTGTGACATTCAGGACTGTAGATTTCATTTTGAAAAAGTATTTGCATTAAAACTAATTTGTTCATATTAAAATCCATTTCTGCAAACTTTTTGCAAACTGTGTATGTAAGTTCGGTATATGAAACTGATTTACCTGAAATGGTTTGAGGAAAGTCTCTTCCATTGCTAGTCTGCCGTACTCAGTGAAAAGCTGAAATAAAATCAATAAAAATAAATTATCTAAAGAATAAACTCTGAAATCAGACATTTGCAGGAGCATTTTAACTAGGAATGATTATATAAATGGTGTTATATCACTGAGTTTATCTTTCTGCTACTGCAAAAGACATATAATCAAATATAAATAATTTTTGCCATTAAATCTTACTTGTTGCTCTCTCTGATATGTTTATTACACATTGATTTACCTGTAAGTGCTGCAGGTCGTCCTCCTGCACATTCTGTGAGATGTTGTAAACCTGAAAAGACACATAGAGAATAATTTCTTTACATCTGCTCTAGTGCTCTAGTGGACGGAAAATGAGGAATGACAGTCAAACAATAGAAAACTTTATTGCTGAAGTTTCATAATTCCCACCATTAAATAGATAAATAAATATGCTCCTTTTTTTTTGGACTAAAGTATAATTAGCAGCAGATGGTTGAGCTTGCGGTACCTGCATGGAGCTGATCATGGTGCTCAGAGCGAACACAGTGGCTGAATCTCTCAGAGTGGACTGGCTGTCAAAAGTCCCCTGAGTGTCCATCAGTAAAACAGCAACCTGCAGAGTGAGACAACAAACACACTGAGCCGTCACTCTCCTAGGAGTGAACGTGTGCAACTAAGCTTAAGGAATCACGTCATATCACATTGCAATATTTGTAAAAATGCTCAGAAGACAGCACCTTTCGTCCGTCTGGCTTGTCCACCAGAAAGACTTCGCTCCAGATCTGGATCCCAGTGGTCTCTCTCTCTGAGCCGCCCCTCCAGGAGAAGCCGGTCAGAGGCTTGTCTGCTTCCCCCAGCCAGTCTTCAGCTGCCTGAGCAGCGTCAGATCAGAGGGATCAGTTCAACTAACTATCAGATAATACTCAGATATGTGTTCTGCTGCTAATATAATGCAGCTTCCTACACTCTCAGAGAAGAAACAGCAAAATGTATCTGTGTGAAATGCTTTTGACTCGATTTTTTCCAAATACTGTAGGTACAGAACCAAGAAAAATACTGTATGAACCCTGCTCTACAAACTTGTACCTTTAAAAAGTACAGTTTGGCATAAAAAAGACACATACCTGGTCTAAGGTATGTATGAGGTCTGGTATATGAGGTCTGGAAATGTGTCTGTAATCTACTGCTTGATTACACTTAAGTAAAAAAAAATGTACAGGTCCCTAAAGGAGCTTAAAACCTTATTTTTGTTGATTTTTCTTTTTATTATTTACATCTTATTCTTATTTTTATTAATTCATTCTTCATTTAAAGGCAGTCACGTTTCACATTCTTTTCTTGTCATCCTCTGGCAGAGCTGCAGTAAAATCTGTTTTAAATCTTTTTAGAGACTTTGTTCAATCTTAAAAGGGTAAAAGTCTGGGAGAAAACCTGAATCATCACAAATATTAGATTTGGAAGCTACAGTACAACAATACTGGCACTGACAATAGTTTTGTCAAACTGATGATGCATATGAGTGTATATGTATGAAAAAGCAGACACGCTCTTTTAAAGGTGCAGGAATAACACTGTGCACTACATTTCTGAGGCGTAGCTCAAATTTTATGACAGTTATATTCCAGATCCTAAAACTGCATCACTGCACGGACTCAGAGACTTACGTGGTTGTACATGTAACGCAGCATGAAGTCCATCAGGAAGGACTTTCCCTTGCGGAACGCTCCGGCCACAGAGACGGCCACAACCTCACGGTCTCGGACCTCCTCGGCCAGCAGGATACGGCTCAGTGCCGCCTCGTCCAGCTCAAAGGTGTGGTCGTCTTTGACCAGCAATACCTGGACGGGACGGGCGCGTCCGTCTGGCTCCTCCTCCTCTGAGCTCCAATCATACACATTTTTATCAGTGAGGGACCCTGAAGGATGAGACAGAAAGTTTAGTCATTCAAGAGGAAATCAAAGAAATAAAGGGAAAAGATCTGATTAAGCAATAGATGAACTGATATTTTTTTGATATTTGATGAGATTTCTTTTTCATTATACTTGTAATCAGAAACTGGAAATCAACTAAAAGATATGAAATTGTGATTGAACATTTTCTCAGTGATGACAAACTCACACCTCCATTTATCTCTTACTCCTAAGAATTCACTTTAAGGTTCCATAAATTAAGACAAAACTACATTCTGTCCACTATAATACAGTTCCACGTTTACATTCTCTGTGCTTATTAACAAGCATTATGAAGCGTTATGATGCCTATATTGAGTGAAATACTAAAATCCAGTCCACTATATGTTAATGGAAATATTCTTGATGTCTCATCATGAATTTTACACATTTTCCCAAAATTCATCCTGACATATTTGGCATCTTTGGAATCTTTGGGCTTTCAAATACAATTTAAAATAAATTTCTGGGTTTGTAATAAAATTTGTCTACACAAGAGTAAAAATGGCGCCACAGGTGAGTACTTCAGAGCTGAAGAGGTTGAGTGAGGAAACATGGAAGGTGAGTCCATTATTTCCATCTAATAGTCCAAGATCGATAGCAGAGCCTGCAAACTTGTTGATGCTGATAATGAATAATGCTGCCATAGCCCATCTGTTCATGTCCAATGAGAGCATGTGAATTCAGAGCCTTTTCCGGAGCTTTCCAGGCAGTGACTCAGTCTGTTTTCTATATGTGCTGTCTCAATGATGCATGACCCTCCTGTACACATCTACAGATGAAGGAAGCAAAGACTGGAGAAAATCTATCTTGGAAATCTAATTCCTAAAAAAAAAAAAGGTCTTACACAGATATAGCAACAGATTGGAGTAGCAGACAAAATTTGGGAGCATGTTAAAAATGAGTGCAGGGTGCAAAAGAATTTACAGTGAATAATTTAAGGAGGAATCATCCAAGGTTTCCTCTGAGGCCTGGAGAGCACTTCACAACTCCTGCAAAGGCCTCACCCTGCCAGCTGCTAGTTAACCTGATCATGTTTCTGCCATTAAAACAGCGAAAGATGTGAGATCTGCTGCTTGCTTAAATGGGTCAGCATTTTAGCCCATTTTTAGCCTGATACAGTCTTTTTTAACTTGCATGGGTCACAGTTATGTCAGGCAGTTAAAATTAGGATAATGTTATCCTTGTGATCATGGTGATGATGACAGCAAAGATGATTATGATGAAGATAATGGTGATGGGAAAGATGACAAGCTATTTACTGATGCAATATTACATAATTGGGAGATGCAACATATATGATCACATTGGAGGCACATAGTGATAAACACTTACACAATCAGAAGGTTATTTTCAGGCCTTTATGGCCTGTACCCCTCCATCTGTGTATTTCATGTATGCCTATTAAAACTAAAATATCCTTCCATTGATTTGTACTGATCAAAATAATAATAAAAAAACACGTCTGTTTGGTCATATTTGGATGCAAATATGATTGTTACCATAGTGTTAAATAATACTAATACGGTAATAATATTAGCTAGTCTGGGCATCAAAACAAGTACAGATGATGAAATCTGATGAAAAAACAACTAGTGCTTCATAATGGAGTCTAATAAACATCTAATTATCTGCATTGCTTACACCCTCGCCCCGCCAGGGATAAAATGTATTCGTGCGTCAAGGAAGCGTGAAATATCAAATGTTGTACGTACACTCACCCCAGCTGTCTCTGTCTTTACGGTGTTTCGCCATAATGCGCTCCTTATATCCCTCTGTTTGTCCGCTAAATAACGATTCTAGTCGGTATTCATGAGTATCAGGACAGGGAGGATGCCCATCTACACTAAAACGATGCTCTTATCGCAAGATGATGATGGAGCTTTTATTCCCACAATGCTGCAGGATTTATGTGTGTCGCTGAGGGGCGCTGTTGTGCGTTGTTCTCTTTTTTGCTAAGGTGATGTCTCAATAATGCAGAAAATTCTGCTGGACTACAACATATTACATTCATTGTGTTAAAAATATGTGTATTCACGAATGTGGTCCGTTTACGTCATCTGTTATGAAAAACATACAGAACAATAATAAACATCCATTATCAAGATCCATCGCTAGGTGGCGGTAGTAGCACAGAAATTAATACTCACGTTGCCTTCACGTGCTTGTGTAAACATTGGCTTTGATAGATTTATTGAAATGATCGATATACTGTACTATAATAAGATGATTTAAAAATATATTTACAAATAGAAAACAACAATTCGCGTTTTTAACAAAAATGTTTTGTGTAATACCCTTGTATATTGTCTGTGTTCAGTTGAATACTCCTTTAATTCTTTTTTTAATCTATATGCCCATGTCTTTTCAATACAGCTTTGAATGTAAAAAAAATGTCAATAAGACCAGTGAAGACAGATTTTTTTAATTTAATTTTTAACTTCAATTTATTTTTTACATTTACTTCTCTGCAGTAAAAACATACAATAAGATACAACACATGACACAATAGAACTGACATGAAGAAGTGTTCGATAAAACACTATATAAATCTGTAAAGCACTACATGAAAGGGATAAAAGTGTTATTGTATGTACAGAAAATATTGTATGGTTTTATATTGCACGTTCCCACTCTTATTGTAAAACATTTAAATGTGAAACGAGGTATTATAAGGCTTTACCAAGTCAGATTTACAGATTCCGCTGACCTGTGAATGCGTCATCAATTCAGACTCCAAAGGCAGATTACCTCTGTGGACAGTGATTTCAAAAGACACGTTTAAGAGTAATATTTTATGTTATTTATGTAGTTTTTTATGCTGTTGTTTTAGATATGACTCTGTTGCCTCTGAAAACCTACCAGTAGCCTGAACTGACATGTCAGCAGCTGAAGTTGAAGCTGGAATTCTTGCGAGGATTGAACTCGAATGCAACGGCTATTGAGACAGAGAACAGCAACAGTCCGCTGAAGTTTACTGCAGTTTCCTCGAGAACAAAGAGGATACGCTTTTCTTTTCCTGACATTATTCGACGCCATCACAAAGTTAAAGGTCTCTAAAACGTTTAACATGCGAGACGCACTCTTCCATGGTGTTTTTATTGTAAAAGGTAGGCTCACTTAAACTTAGAAGCAGTTGCGGAGCTACGAAGCTAACGTTAGCTAGCTAGCTTTAGCTGGCTAGATGCTAAGCTACTCTCCTTGTTTAAAGTAACGATCGAATTGGCTCCGACTGTTTGCTGGAATTAACAGGAATGCTTTGAATAAATACAAAGCCAGTGTTATTTCATTAGTCGCCTTTAGATACTTAAAGGTAAATTTACTCTGAGTGTTAGTTTATTACACTTTTCTCCCCAAAGTTATTAGCATCATGTGGCAGAATGTGCATATTTCCGAAATAGTTTATGTGCTAGTCTGTTTTGTATTTTTTTGACTCATATTGGTAACATTTGTCATTTCTGTGGTACAGCTGATTACTTTTCTGATGGATTGTATGCGTGAAAGGTTTCTGAATACTGAATCCTTACTAAATTCTTTTTATGTCTTTATCAGGACATGGAGCAGAGGGACAGTCATCCCAGTAACAGTGATTAAATTCCGGTCAAACCATCTACAACAGATTGGATCGAGCCAACTAAATGTAAAGGATTTTTAGTGTCAAGCTGCAATGGATGTCTTTCCCCGGCCAAGTGGTGAAATCCAGAGGAGGAACCCACAGCATGACTTTGAGCTCATTCAGAGGGTGGGAAGTGGCACATATGGAGACGTGTACAAGGTACAGTACCAGGTTCCACAGCCTGTCATCATCACAGTGGGAGATATGTACACGTGCTAACCAACACAACACAACACAACCCATCATACCAATTTAATAAAGAAACTATGTCCCAGTTTAGGAACAGGATGCTCAGTCTGTTCTGCGGAAACCCCTGAAAGTTCAGCCAAACTTAAGCCACCTTCTTAAATGCAGTGATAACCACTGGAGTATTTGAGTCATCCTCCTTCTCAAAAATTTAAAAGCTTATCAGGAGTTTGCCCTCAAACGTCCATACAATTAAGGAAACATTTCACTTAAACATGATGGACAAACTGACATATGTAGCAGTTTATTGGTAAATATGTGAATATAACTTTCATTAATGTGTAACGGCCTGTGATTCACGTGTCCAAAATGTTAACGAGAACATTATTTACATCCTGTGGCTTTTTCATTAGATATTATACTTCAAGTGATCTATCTACCACTGACGTTGACCACCTGAACACAAATACTTGGCAAATATGACAGGGTCATGTGATATTTCCCAATATTACAGTTTGATGAGGATCATGCTAATGCTTCATTAAGCAATGGGCCGGTGCCAGTGTTTGTGGGATACTGAGGGCTGCAAAGACTCCAAATACAACCACAGTAGGCTGCAATTCATGTCTGCATTCAGAGGAAACTGTGCATTGGGACTGGCCCTGTCAGTCTGTTCAGGCTAGAAATGGGGGCTGCAGAAGATCCTGCCATGAATCAAGAACCAGTTAGAGTGTTGTTTGTTTTTTAGTCATGAAAATGTGGCAAACACTTTTAATAATTGTAATTGAATGTATATCCAGGACTTTCCTTAAGAATGATGCTACTCCATCATACTTTACTGTAGCACTAGACCCAGTTTTGCCTTTCATTTAACCTTTTTTTTTTTTACATTATTTTANCTTTACTGTAGCACTAGACCCAGTTTTGCCTTTCATTTAACCTTTTTTTTTTTTACATTATTTTACTTTTTCTTTGATAATTACATTTGAGTTAAAGCTATAAAATGCTGTTTTTGCAGAGTTTAATACAGTCAAATTTTAACAAACGCCTCAAGTTTAACCCCATAGCTTTTAACCTGATTTATAAGACAGTAGCCAGAAATGATATATTACTCATGTTTTTGTGTAACACAAGAAAAATAGATACTAAGATTATATATGACAGTCTAAAAAAAAAAAAATAGACAGAACTACACCTGATTATACAACTTTGGTGATATGTCACAGCTACAAAAAAGACCATATACCATTTTTGGCAGACTGAACATTTTTCATCCCGTTTGGAAAGCCAAGTCTGGAATCTGGAATGTCTTTGAGTGTTGTCAAATGACAAGCAGGGTTTTTCAAAGTTTGTCTTAGACTTTTCTTTGAAAAAAAAAACAGGCAGGGGCATATATTTGTGACATGAATATAATCATGGGAAAAGTCTCGATGCAGAACTACATGAGAGGCACAAACTGGGATACTGCAGCACTATCACTCCACTTCCACGACAGTCAGTTGAAATCATATTGTCATGCAGAGTTCAGCATAGAAAATAAAACATTTATCAGTCATACATTCTTTTAAAATTGATAAAACTGTCATAACCAGGAATCCTTTGCAGAAAACCTGTATCCGGTTCCTCTTGTCTTCTCTGGTAACATAAAAATAATCCAGTCGTAAATAACTGTGCATGATGCAGTGTTACATAACAGGAATTCCATGTTGTAGTAACGCATCACTTAGCGTTATCAGGGCAAAATATCAGCGTTATCATTTGTGATTACACGTTGTAAAGATTATGGAAACTACTGTATGTCACACAGCCCCAGTCTAGATTAAATCCATTGATACTATCAAGAAGACTAATACCCTGAGCTTTATTTTTGTAAAGAATAATAATCAGATTTGCATATTCTACTATACATGGATTCTTCTACATGTGAGATGTGCATATGATAAGAGAATTAACTACAATTAACCACATCTCTGTAACTAAAGAACACACCTCTCTAAAGTGAACAGAATGCAACAAAAGGAATCGTATATCACACCACATAAAGTCCTCTCAGTTTCATATTTCATAGATAACTGAGATGAAACACAAGAGAGTCTGTCTTTTTAACACACAGTAACATGGAGACATTTCCCCTTATTCAAACTCAGAATAGTCTGAAACCAACTAAAGCAGAATGTTTTTGAGTTAAAATGTCTGTAGTAAAGGAACAGTTCAGCTCTGCATCACAGAAAGTCAAATCAATTAAAAGAAATATATATTTGATGCAGTTTTATTAGAACACATTGCAGAATACTTCAAAAATGTATTGATAACTTAAAATGTATTGATAACTTGCAGATAGTCATCAAGCGGTTTTGGGGGGAAAGTTGCTGCAGTGGCTTTAGTGAGGTGTGTGTGGCGTTGGAGGATCTTGTTTGTCCATCTGCTGCAAATGAATAGACGGGCAGTGTGATAGTTCAGCCTGTCATGGCCCCTTCTCCATACAAAGACTCACCCCCCCCCCCCCNCCCACCCTGGCAGGCCACTGGTGGAATGCTGCGCCTGGTATTCACCCACAGCTCGCAGGCTGAGGTCTGCAGCAGGCTGAAATATGATCAGGCTCCTGTCTAAACATGTGTGTTTCGCTATGGGTGTGTCCTGTGCTGCACTGACAGCGGAAACGCGTCAAATTTAGGGTCAGAACCTCCTCTTTGGTGTGAATTTTAATCAGTACGGCATTCCGCGTGTTGGACTATTCTTAAGATCCAGTGCTGTTCATTGAGAATCACATATTAATACTCAGTGTAATTTCTCTCTCTACACCAAACAAGAAAAATTTATGTGTGGGATTTTGTTTGGAATAGTTTACAGTAATTGCTAGAATCTTAAAATATAATTTACTCTGTACTAGATGATGAATTTGTAGGGTTTTTTTTTTAGTTTTATTTGAGGGTTTCTTTGCTGGAACAAATGTCATTCATCTCTCGCTGACGGTAAATATTGTTGACGTGGAGAGAAATGATGCTCTGCCCTCGTCAGTGTTTGTGTTTTAATGTTTGTGTTTCACATATTGAGACAGTACCTTTTTGCATTTTGACAACATGACAAGTTTCACATCCTCACCTTTTAGATGTAGACATCAGATTCTCTGAGACTGATAGGTGATTGATCTGACAACAGATCTTGTGTCTTTTCCGCCATGCAGGTCTGTTCATACCAGCCTTTTTCCGCCAAAGGTTGTTGTGTAACTTTGAAGCTGTATAGTTGCTGTGTCACATTTTTGAATGGTCAGGTTTGAACTTCTGCTTTTGGGGTTTAGCTCTCAGGTTTGGTTTAGCTTCTGTAGGACACACACACACACATGGTGTGAACAACTGTGTAGTTGTTAACCTCAAAGAGTCACTGAAGTTGAAGCATTTTAAGAACTCTAAAGCGTGGACATGTAGCAGGAGGTAAAATCTTTTGTTTGTAAGTTTGCGTTTATGTGCTGCATGTGTTCCAGGCAGTCCCAAGCTTTGTATATCTGAATCATCGGCACATTCCCAGTGTTGAAAGATGGAAATGCTGAAGGGTTTCATGGTTTACGGTTTATTGAGCTGTTTGCTCCATCACTTCATTCCCACAGCTTAGCAAGCCCATCCCATCTTGACCTGTATATGGAACTCGGTCCAACCTACTTTCACTCTAACTACAAAGGCAGAAATCTCTGTCTGTGGCACCAATATCTCTAGAACCCGGCACTGAATGCAGCTGATATTCGGCAGGTTTATTGCTCAGGACCCAAGGACATGCAGTGTTGCATGTGAAGTCGTTTGGATGAGCGGTTCTTGAATTGAGCTATGCCGGTAAAAAGTAGTCCGCGCGGCAGCATATGCTCCACTCCGCGGCCACAGCAAACAAAGCTAGCTCACGAGGACGTGCAGAACTAAATTATGGGCAGGCTGTGGCGAACACCATAAAGTCGGCCTGTTCCCGAACACGCACGTTTTGAACAGGCACTGCATTAGTAAACTCAAATTTCATTCATAAAGGATTGTACTTTATTGTGTACATGGTAGCACACAAATATACAGGATATACTAAAATTATAATGAATCAACAGAGGCAACTCCAAGTTTGACGAAATCACGAGTCATCGTCTACAGCAGATATTTAAAGTTTTACTGATAGTTGCAGTTGTGACAGACAGTTTTCAGATGCTCCCAGCTGACTAACACTGGTCATGGATTAACCTTATGACCTCTGCTTGTATAAGAGAACTTGTAGTTTGGTTTCAGGTGGCCCGGTGTGAAAACAGAGCAGAGCATAACATGACAGTGGCTTTGAATTTGTCTAATGGAGCTGCTGACATGTTCTCCAGTTAACCGTCAGGGATCATTTCCACTCGACTTCCCACGGAGGCAGAAGGATCATCCAAATGAAACTGATCGGTCTAATCCCCATGTAGACTAAAGCTGTAACTAGTGTCTAATGAGTGTAGCGTGTCATAAAATGTGGAGTAAATGGGTTTGACTTATTAAATTGTGGTGTTTTGTGTTTCAGGCTCGCAACATACAAACAGGAGAACTTGCTGCTGTGAAGATCATAAAGTTGGAACCAGGTAAGAGTGATCACCTCTTTACCTCTGTTTTTGTCATTACAGTGGTGGAAAATATGCTTTTTTGAATGTATTTCAGGGCAGAGAGCTACAAGTCTGGAAACCTGGAGATTAACTGATTTGTTAATCTCCAGGTTTTTCAATATCAAGTATCAAAATTTTGCAACACCTTCTCTCGTGCGGCGATTGTCTGGGTGAGTTGAGGTGTGAAAGCAGGGAGGGTTTTAATTTCTCTCCCTTTTACTTTCCGCCATTGCGTTCGCACTTTATGGAGAGAGAGTTGAAATTAAAACTGTGCCCCTTTCTCCCCTTTTATATCTCCGTTTACCAGTCAAGTGGAGAGCCCAAAAATACACAGAATTCCTGGTAATAACCCCTCCCTTCTCCTAAAATAAATTCTTTGTCATTTTCCCCATTTGTATGATTAATCACATTGAGATTACAAAAACAAATAGGCACACACACATATCACCCCTCCACTGAAAACAGTGTAATTGAGTCACGTATCACAATAAACAGAATACATATGAAACAAATGAAATCTTAGATGGTGTTTCAGAATCCTTGCCATATTTTAAGCAGGAATTGTGCGTGAAGAAGGAAAGAAGGTCATTTTTCGTCTCTACTGGTGATGACCTAGTGACAGAGTTGGTACGATCCAGATTAGTGGGATTACAAGGAGGCTTCGTACCACTAGCAAGCAGACAAAGCTCAGCTGATTACAGGCAGAAGAGATTCCCTTCTGTTTTCTCTTTCAGGCATCGTGTCTGTGTTTGTGTAATGCTGGCAGTGAGGGGGATGTGGGCCAAGTCTACGTTTTTGTGAGAAATTCTCACATCAATTTTCTTCATCCTGTTTGAGATGTGTGCTCAAGTTGAGCTGAAATTAGCTTTTTTTTTCCCCTGATCAATTAGTGGAAGTCTGGAGCTCGAATGTAAGGCCTAGATAGGAGGGGAGATTAGAAGTGTGTGTCTGTGTGTAAAGCAGAAGATCAGAGGGCTTAACTGCAAGTAAGGATTCAAACCCACAGACAGGAAGCTTTTTTCTTGCCGTCATTAGTGTTATGCGTATGAGTAAATACATACCCAGTGGGCAGATTTCCCCATATAAGCATTTTTAGGCCATGTTAATTTTGCTCTCTTCACGTTCTCTTCAGATGGAACAAGGAATTGCACTTGACAAGCCCAGCCCAGATTATCCTGTTTTAGCAAGACTTCCTTTATTTTACGTCACTCTGTTCTATGCTTCAGGTAAACAGCTTTGGGCGGACAGTAGAAACAAACAGGTTTGACTAGGAGGAGAGATGATGGTATGAGTGAAGAGGCTGAGAGGAGCTGAGTGTGTAGCTGTGGGACAAAGAGCAGGTCAACGAGAACAGCCGGAGGTCAACAACCTTTACAAAACAAATTATGGTCTTTATTTGCTGACCTGAGGGAGGATGGAGTTTGAGAGAGTTTATTTTTTTCTCTTCAATGAAGGATCATATTTATCATATCAGTGTCATATTTTAAATCATTAGTACGCCTCGTTGTGTCTGTTAGTCTTACGGCAGTCAAAATGTTTTTTTTTTTCTTTTTCTGAATTTTGCAGCAATCCAGTCAACCATGAACAGTTTGTTTCATCTCTGCAGACAGGAGAATTTCCATCCGCAATAACTTCATAGAAAGTTTTTCAGTGTCCTCACAGTGTGATTTTTGAATGATTGATAGCATTTCAAATACAAAAGAGGATCCAATCTTAAGTTATTATGTGGAATACTTGACAATCCCTCTTTTTTTTCCTCTTAAAAGAAGTAATCGAGAGGGTAAACTGGCAAGACATCAAAAATAAAATGACCGGACATCTCCAAACGTTGAATTAAAACTTGAGCAGAATGTGACGTACACACTAAATATTCAGACTGTTCACAGATGTATTCAGAGAGCCGAGGGAAGCGTTCAGCCTGAGAGGAAGTGGCCACGCTTTGAGGCCTCAAGTTGCAGGAGAAGACACTGAAATTATCGTTACTCAAATTTTTGTGGCTGCTCACATATTTACTGTGTGTCACATGTAAAAACATATCTAATGAACAAGGCTTCCTCCTAATGTGAGGCTCAAAACTGGATAACGCTGCAATTACAGATGTCATAGCATCTAATTTTCACTTAATTTACGAGCGACTTTTCTGATAACATTTTGTAATGTGACAAAGAAGGAAAACTGGATTGGGAAAATCATTTTGATATTTGTCATCAGTAAAGTCAAATGAGTGGGAAAACTTTGAATTGCAGATTTTTCTGTTCAATCAATCAATCAATCAATTTATTTAAAGTGCAAAATCACCATGCATCATGGTCCCGATACACTTTACAGTAAAGGTAAAAAGTAGGGACATTAATGTTGATGTTCTTGAGCGTAGTGCAGTTATTTTGGCTACAGCTTTTTATAACCCCCTAAAGGAATGGCCAGGAACATTTATCTTGTGGCAGTTTATCAATGAAGCCAAGCTGTAAGCATGGAGACAGAGAAGACACAAAGAGCTCAGGGTGGCTGGGTGCTGAGGAAATTACAGAAGCAACATAAAGAGGATTTAAGGAGGAAGTTAAATCAAGCTCTGATGCTCGCTGAGAGCTATTTTCAAATGTACATAAATGGCAGCATCCTAAGCTAAAACCAGTTGGATGCACTTCAGAATATACACTGCATGTTCAGCATAAACCCCCTAATGTTGACTCACAAATTGTTTCTCACAATCCACATTTAGTTGTGTTAGGAATTTAAAAAAAAAAAAAAAACTTTACCGTCACCTAACCCCGAGATGATGTTGAAGGCTGTTGGAAATGAAACAGCTTGTTATGCCTGTGTTGCATTCCCAGCAGGCTTTAATTCAGATGCCGGTAGGAGTGGCTTTTCCCTCCCAGACAGACTGAAAGCAGCAGACTGCAGAACGACGCCTCATCAGGCACAAACACTGTTCAGACAGAGCCTCTGTGGCTCGTCAAACATCTCACTTTATTGTACTTCCCTTCAGAATTCAGCTGGTTTAAGAAGAGAATTCTGCTCATCACTGCAACACTTCAACTCCGCTTATGCTAGTCGCACCTGATAACCAAACCAGCAACAAAACTTTCCCAACCACTTTAACTAACAGCTAACCAATTTGCTTAAAATTGGACCTTCAGAAGCTATGTATTACCTGACAGATTGTTTGACACTTGAATTATGAGCATTGAAGGCTGATCAATCACTAAAAGCCGGCAGAAACTGATAAATCTAAACCTCCCTTTAATGTTTTCCAGTGTCGCGTCTCTCGGCACAATTGGGAGCAGCTGGTCTTAAATATTTGTCTTCTAACTTCCTACTGATAGTGTTTATTAGACTGCTCTGTTCAGTTGGAAAGCAGCCATGATAATATTCTACTCAGCATAAACTTTTAAAGCACAAGGTGTCCGCTTTATTGTTATTGACTTTTCTGTATTATAGTGTTCAAATATTGAACCGTATGGTCAAAGCAAATAATGAAAGACTTTGTGTTTTTGTGCTTGGCAAACCAAAGGGAAAGATTAATTGCTTTCTAATGTAAACTTTAAGTTCTGCGTGACCTGTGTACCGCACAAATAGCTTTGATTAGTGCCGCCTCTACACTTGTGGGAAAACTAAAATGTTTACAAAAACATTCTTAAAACTGAAATTGATTGGTCAGCATTTCCAATGCAATGATTTTGTGGTATAGATAAATTCCCTGTGCTGAAACATGAAAATATCATTTTTTATGATTTCTCTCTTTGCTTCCAGGGGATGACTTTTCCATCATACAACAGGAAATCTTCATGGTGAAGGAATGCATGCACCACAACATTGTGGCCTACTTTGGGAGCTACCTCTGGTAAGAAAGAGCCAGACGAAAATCATTTTATACTCTTGTTTTCTTCTCTCTCTCTCTCTCTCTCTGTCTCTCTTGTTGTCAGCTTCTGCATACAATGTGCAGAATTCATATCTCTCTGTCAGAAGGATTTAACGACGGCTGGCTGAAACTCACATGACGTATCTAATGAGTTAGTCACATCTGTGTGTGAAAGTGTGACTCAGTCGCTGGGCTTAGTGTTGCTAACTCGGCTCCTCAGTACCAGGATGCGGCTCTTGACTTTTAATGGAACCTATGTTTTGTGGCTGGTATCTGAGAGGAAATAGGGCTGGTCCACCTACCGCTGCCTCAGACTTCCAGCAGGTTTAACTGGAATATGAGCTTCTGATCTGTTTTTTATAAGGCTGTTAGTCCAGAGAGGTGCTTGTCTTGTCGCAGCAGGCTTGTGTTTTTGCAGTCTAACCACACCATACAAATGCTTACAGTAAAATGTTTCTGCTTAGGGTTACGGTTACCAATCTACCTTGTATTAATTATTCAAATTAATGATTAAAGAGATGCATTTTTATTTGGGGAAGTTCCAAGTTTTGTTTGACACCTATTTTCTTGATCTCAAATATTTTCTGTGATGAGTCCTTTTGCTGGCCAGGTGTCACAGTTACAGTCATGCAATTATAACACAATTACAGTATTGTTATTTTAGCTTTTCATCAGACAGATTGTATAATTTCTTTATTAACTATTAAATGAATATAAAATATGAAATGCTGGAATGGGCCTGTTTATTCACCATAGAAGGTAATCCATTAGTACAGGTTCAGAGAGAGGCATGAGGGTCTGTGTCATGTCTGCTAAATACAGGGACGATGTTTAGTAATGTGATGAAGATAACAGGAAGGTCACACAACCAGATGAAGAGCAAACAACCGCATGCAGAAAACATCAGCACTTACCTTGTTTGTTAACATATGCTGAGAACATTGAGCATGGATAGTTAAGTGCTACAAGTTGACTTATTAAACAAGAAACCTTTTTACTAATATTTGGCCGTCTAGCTGTATAACTATTTAACTAAAAGGCACTTAGTTCTTATTTTCTGTACTTTTTGTCAGTCGAGAGAAGCTTTGGATATGTATGGAGTACTGTGGTGGAGGATCCCTGCAGGACATTTATCATGGTGAGTTTTTCTTTTTTTATGTCCATAAGGTGTGGATATAAAATTATTTTATGCTATCAATATTGCTAAATTTATCATCATTACTACTCAGTAGAAGAAATAAAACTGTTGCTGTTTTTTTTTTTTTTTTTTTTTTTTTTTCTTTTAATAGTAACAGGACCTCTGTCGGAGCTTCAGATCGCATATGTCTGCAGAGAGACCATACAGGTAACCGTACTGCGACATACAGTGGGGTCCAAAAGTCTGAGATCACATGAAAATCTGTGACGTTTTTCACGTAAATGTGGAAATAATCAGAAAGTCTGACGTAACAAGAAGCTCTTTGGAACATTGTCAAATCATGCTGGGATAACTTGGCTCATCAGATTTTGCACAAACTTGTGGAGTCCATGCCAGCTGGAGTGATGCTGTCATTAAAGCAAAAGGGGAGCATACCAAATATTAAGATATTCTGACATTCGTGTACATTTTTCAAAGATTCAACTTTTCACTCAAATTGTTAAGATGATACTATCATTTATCATCATTATCATAATGAAAAATCTGATATTAAATTCAAAAAGGTTACAAAATAGAAGCATTTTCACAGTGGTCTCAGACTTTTGGACCCCACTGTATTTTGAATGTAAAATTCTAGTTTATATTTCAAATGAGTTCATTATGGAATATATTCATTTCCTATACAGGGTTTGGGATATTTGCACACCAAGGGAAAGATGCACCGTGACATTAAGGTACTTATCTTTACAATTTTTTATTTTTATTTATTTATTTAACCTTAGCTTATCCAAGTCAGGTCTATTAGGATCTGACAGGTTGACAATAAAATAGTTTTACACTAAATGACAGTACAGAAGAAATTAAAGGATGACGTTAAAGAAAATGAGGAGGAAGGAAGACAAAAGGAGAAGCAGGCGCACAATAAAGATGTCTGTTAGCTTTAAAGCAGCCTGGCTTCTCTCTGATGTGGTGACGTGAAGAGGTGTAAATTGAAGTCACAGGAAGAACATCTGGGCTGTGCTCGCGCTGAAACATGTGACCAATGGCGTTGCTGGCAGCAGTTTTGTGGTCGAGCTGAAGTCGACGGTGCCTGGTGTACGCACACAGACTGTAGCCTCAGTCTGTNCAGTTTTGTGGTCGAGCTGAAGTCGACGGTGCCTGGTGTACGCACACAGACTGTAGCCTCAGTCTGTAGCCTCAGTCTGTGTTATCATAGAAGGTCAGGGCTGTGCCTATTATCTTTACTCAGCTCTACACAGTGAGCACTTCCTGTTTCCGCTACTCTCACCACAGGATGCCACCAGAGAGACTGTCAGTCACAGCCAACAGAAACACTGTTAGTGGAACTGTCAAAAAAAGGCAGAGCCATGGTGCAAATTATGGGAATGGAGATCAGTAACAGTACCAGAGCAGTTAATGCTTCAACCAGACAGGATCGCGGCAAAACATTTAATAGATTTTAGTTCTGTGTGATGAATCTGCATCATCTTAGAACAGTTATTCAAGCCTTGGTGGTCTTATGATGCTAAGATATTATATATGGCTGCCACAAATGAGTTTTTCCCTTCTGTGAAGAAAAAAAAATCATTTCTGTGATTATTTTTTACAGGGTGCCAACATACTTCTAACAGACAACGGAGATGTGAAGTTAGGTGAGTTGTTCCTTACCATGTTAGTTCAAACTATTAAAATGTGAACCATAACCATTTGATGCATTTCATAATGGGAAGAACTGTGCCGATCCTTGTTGCAGCTGACTTTGGAGTTGCAGCCAAAATTACTGCCACCATTGCAAAACGAAAGTCCTTCATTGGAACACCATATTGGTGAGTGTCACTCATAAAATGAGCCAGTGGGCCTTTGGTACGTTTTGTTGAATTGCATCAGGAATCATGTTTTTATCCTTGTTTCATTTTTAAAGTTAGTTTTATTGAAAACACCAGTCAGTAAATGCTTTCTACCAGCACCAGATGGAATCACTTACTGTCAGCTGAAAATACATCACAGTAATTTGGCTAGCAGCATCTTGTTAGTGGTGACAGGGTGAACTAAGGGCTAGCAAGATGATCTTTCTATGGCAGTGAACAGGTTCAAGTTCCAGTATCAGTAATCAGTCATCATCTTCCCTGTCAACTTCAGGAATCTGTCGCTGACCCTAAACACACCGTTAAAGGGGCCAAGTAAACAGAGATTTTGCCAACAGAGTTCAACAGTTTCCAATTATTATTATTAGTGCTGGTTTTACTTCTGGGAAGCCTCCTTGATTATCCTTTCACCCTATTCATTGGAAAGTTGTTACTGAAACTATGTCCTGAATTTGTGTAGGATGGCTCCAGAAGTAGCAGCAGTGGAGAGGAACGGCGGCTACAACCACTTGTGTGACATCTGGGCTGTCGGAATCACGTCCATAGAGCTGGCCGAGNCGGCGGCTACAACCACTTGTGTGACATCTGGGCTGTCGGAATCACGTCCATAGAGCTGGCCGAGCTGCAGCCCCCCATGTTTGACCTCCACCCGATGAGGTACATTCTCTATCTTCAGATGATTCTTAGCTTCCTGCTGTGGTGTTTCTTCATCCTGTCACTCTTGCAGTGTTGAAACCGTACAGAATATATTTCATGATTTTTTTTTCTTTCTTTAGGGCCTTGTTTTTGATGTCGAAGAGCAACTTCCAGCCTCCCAAGTTAAAAGATAAAAACAAATGGTGAGTGCTCGATTTACTGTTCCATACTTTACGATTCGGTCTTTTAGGGTAATAGCGATGGTCATTGTAATTTTTGGAAAACGAATTTATATCTTTTCCCAGGTCCACCACCTTTCATAACTTTGTCAAAGTGTCTCTGACAAAGAACCCAAAGAAGAGGCCCACTGCAGAGCGGCTTCTATCAGTAATCAATCTTATTGTTGTTTTAAACAATTCTTTGGTCACATCAACACGACTATACTGCTTCAAGTTGGCAGTTCTCGATCAGACTTTTAGCACACCTTGCTTAGACTGGTATTGCACGTCAGATAAGGATGTTTGAAAGGATGTTAAAATATCAGCAACATATAACCCCTGGTGTTTGTTGCAGCACATGTTTGTGGCCCAGACGGGTTTGACAAGGAGACTCGCTGTTGACCTCCTGGATAAGATGAACAACCCAGACAACCACCAGCATTACAGTGAGGTGGACGATGATGATCTTGAGGTAATTTTTATTCTATCAGATATATTAAAATGTCAGAATAAAATAAAAGTTGTACTTGGAGCATTTTTTTGAAAAACAAATTGGACTCGAATCTAGTATCTACAAGCCATCATACCTAGTCATTAACAGGAAGGGAAACAGTGATAACTATTTAAAAGCATATATTATAAAATGTGAAATATCTACCCCAGTGTTGATATCAATGTCATATTTGCAGACTGCTTTAAAAACTAACAAAAGATCAAAACTTGATTCTGCTCATCCTTGTCGCAGTGAAACTGGGTTTCATCCGAACACTGACAGCCTGCAATGCAAATATTAGCATAGCGTGTGTTTTCAGTAACTTGGCAAGAAAAGATGAAAGTTGAACTTTAATATGGTGTGTTTTCATGTTTCCCTGAAACTTTCCCCTACACATCTCTTCCTCTTCTCTTGATTCTCTCCCTCTACATTATTATTCCAACTGGCATCAACATCACATTTATGTGGCAGCCAAAGAGGTGGTACCACCTGCTTTTAAAAGCCCATTGTGCTTTTCTCCCCCGACAGCAGCAGCACTGTCTCCATGAATGAAAAACCCTGAAGGCTATTGACTGCAAGCAGTGGAGCTTGTTTTATACAGACAGCCTCTGGGATGCATAATAATGTGATGATGCAAACACGCTGGACAAAAAAAGTAGCTCTGGGTTTACATCAACGTGACATGCATGCTGCAGAACTTTGTTTCTGCAGATCATCCTGAAAGACATGTAAACTTTATGGCAAATGACTGAAGGCCGTATTGCTTCAGCGTTGCATAACTCAATAAAAATGCCTTTTCATATCTTTTGATGTCTTTTCACTCTTTCAGCCCCTCTCTGCAGTGAGACACACCATCCGCTCCACCAACAAACAAGCCAGAGCTGAGAGGACTCGCTCAGAGATTAACTGTAAGTGAGCCACTCGTTTCTGCCTGTCGACAGACAAAAAGCTCATCCCAATCACATCTACAACGCCCTCCCAAAACCACCCGCTGCTTTGAATCCATCCTGTCGTTGGTCTCAGTTTGAGTCAGCCTGGCAGTTTAGGTTGATAGAGGTCCAGCAGTTTATTTGTGGGTTATCCTGCTAATCCTGCAGACCTGGCACCGGTCCAGACCACAGCATGTGGTCATGTGCGCTAAAATAGCCCGGGAATTCACGGAAGAGAAGTTGGATGCAGCAACTTCCACAATGCCAGTGTGTAGGGTGTGTTATTTTAAAGTGGCAAAGATCAGCCCCTCGACCTTTTGTTGTTGAATGTGATTTTTCACTGAGCAGTTGTTGTAAATTTAGCAGTTTTGTAAATTTATACTGCAACGCTTCAGGTAAGTTGTGTGTTTGTGTTGTCCTCAGCCGTTGTAGGTAAAGTTGTCCTGCGCTGTGCCTGAAGCATCGCATGGCAGCGATTCTTGGTAATTAAATCATTTTTAGGTGAGGAAGTCCAGTGGAAGAACAAGTTATTTGTTGCAGTACGTATTGTGCTTCGTGTGTGTGTGTGGTTGTTGCCTCTTTATACTAGACCACTTTTTCTTCAATATGGTTTATATTTCTCTCATTTAAATCTTGACTTCCACCCCCCCCTACACAAAGCAAACAATGGGACAGTCCAAGGAGGGCCAAGCTCAAGTCCCAGCTTCACTGAGAGACGCAGGGGGGACGCAGGTCAGTGACAGCATAGTGAGACAGTGTGTGTGTATCATTCCCAAGTTCCCTCCCAAGACTTCCTGAGTAATCGGATAACGTAGTAGAATATAATAGAACATGGTGTTAGACAATAACCCGACACTAATAAGGTCAGTTCCTCTGCATGGGTACCTACCTAGTCTGGATTTAGGGGTTGAATAGCTGGTCTGTGTAACGTTTGGGTTTCAGTCAGACTGACGGAAATAAAAATAATAATATACGTAACTAATCAGAATCTAACGAAATTTGATTTGAATGTCTCACCACTTGATTTCTCGATTTCATTTTCTTATGTTTGTGGGTTGCGTTGTGACTCACCTTCAGTTTTATGTTACGTACTGCAGCACGACCACATTATCAGCGTACCCTAAGCAGAAAAATACTGGAATTTTAAAAAAAAAACACTTTTGGTCTTGATTCTTCCATCCAAAGTTTCTCTGTTAAGAAAACAAACAAGAAGCTGATTATGTGGGAGTATTTACTGGCAGGTTGGTTGGGCTCTACTTCCTTCATAACTACAGCAGGATCGCTTGATGTTTATACTGGACACTAAACCAGCCTCCTCTGTTGAGTCAACTATTTGACAGCTTTTGACCCCAAACCAAAATTCAAAGGAATCTGTTACATCATTGATTTCTAATTCTTGTTCTCTCACTAATATTTTCCTAAAATGAACAGATCTGGTCAGTGTCACGTATACTCTGTTTGTCTTTGGTGACTTGCTCATCTGGTTCCTGAGCAGATATTCCTATAGTATCATAATAAATTAAGGTAGTCACATTGCAATGGAAGCAGTTGATCTGTTTTCTGGATTTTCTGTCACATGACTTGAAGGATTAATGGTAAGAATGGACTCAGTGTTGTTTCCTCAGCCTGTTTGTACTAACGCACAAGCGTTCTACTTCTAAGGTTTGGTGTGTGTCTTAATGACTTGGACTCTGATGCCCTCTAGTGGCGATGTCATGTCAAGAAAAAATTATGAACTGACCAGATTTTTTTGTCATTCACAGTTGACAAGCTCCAGTTTGAACCGCCACTCCGAAAGGAAACTGAGGCTCATTCTGAAATGGTGATAGTTTTATTAAATTTAGTCTATTTTAGTGACAGACTCTTCTCCTTATAATTTGAAAGTTCTTGTACTCTATTGGTAATCAACAAAATTTGCTTAAGTTTAGAAAAAAAACACTGGGAAAATAAAGAATCCAGTTTTTTTTTTGTTTTTTTTTTAATTTCTGNTTAGAAAAAAAACACTGGGAAAATAAAGAATCCAGTTTTTTTTTTGTTTTTTTTTTAATTTCTGTATGCATCTGTTGTTTTCCACAGGATGTGAGCAAAGAGAATGACTTCTCTTCCCCCTGGAGTCCCTTTGCAGAGAGAGGAATAACAACCAGGTAATCCATGGAAACTGTTGTCATAGGAACCGTTCTTTCTTTTTTGCCCCCTCTCTTTACCTGGCTGAATTCTGTCTTTTATGAGATAGTAAGAAAACTGTGACACACAGACACATGTAACCCTGCAAGGATGAAAGATTAATTTATATGAATCTCCAAAGACAGGAGAGGTGTGTGATTGATTTTATTGCTTTATTGATCCAAAAATTGATAGGACTTTGTTCTGTAGCGAGCGTAGAAATTGCAAATGCAGATATTCATAACATCAAGCAAAATGTACATTATGATGGATAAAGTTCAGCAATAATGTAAGCCTTGCTTTTTGTCAGTTTGAGGTAACAAATGAATTGATTGAGTTTTAATTCACTGGCTAAACAAGATTACTATGGATTTTTCCTGATCCTCACTATCTTTCACGTTCACCTGGATCTAACCTGTCTCTGCGCATGACCTCACTTCCCCCCACATCTGCTGTTTTAGAAAGTTGTTGCCATCTATAAGCTCGTCTTCACTTGTCCTTGTGCTGTTTTTCCTTTCACTTCTCTCTGTCCTCTTTGGCTCTCTCTCTCTCTCTGTCTCTTGTCTTGTCCTTCGAAGGAGCCTTCTCAAAAGCGTTGAGGATGAATTGTTCCAATGGTAACACTAACACTGTCTGCTGTAGTACTGTACACCATCCACTCCACCACTCTCCACTCGGTTCCCGCCCCGTTCGGACGGAGGTTTAATTCCCAAAACGTCCATGAATCACCCATCCTGACATCCATCCTTTCACCATGTGTGCTGTGATGTAGTTTTAGATTCCTGCCATGCGTAAGGCTTGTGTTTACGAGCCTCAGGCAGGTATGATGTCAGGTTAGAAGAAAATGTCCTATCAATCTGTAGCGTTCACATAAAAACACATGTTTGTTCAGATTCGATGTGATACAGGTATGACAGAATTCAGAAATGCTTGTTAGAATTACAGGGTTACATTAAAACAGACAAACAGCATCATGGGACCTGGCGTGTTTAGTTGATCCATCTTTTCTTTGAACCACTACATCAAAGCTGACGTCGCTCTCTCTCAGTTGTGCTTTCTTTCCCCCCTCAAGAGGATTTTTCCTAAACATTTGTTCCATAAACACCACCTGTGGGATCTGATGATGCTGGTTTTCCATGCTAATCGCTACATGTGTGTCCTACAGGGGACACGTCACCCATCTGGAAGACGCTTTTGAAGAAGTGGAGCTGTGAGTGATGTTAATACATTTGACATTCATCATGAATATTCATTATTGCAGCTGGCATCTTTCTAAAACATGACCTCCATTTCAGGTCAACCCTCAAGCCAGGGATTCCTCCTCCTCCTCTTCCACCAAAGGTGAGACCTAAAAATTACTATTTGTCATTTGGCACTGCTGCTAATACTGGCTAATACTTCTGTAACTTGTCACAGAAGTGGATACACTTGAGTTCTTTGGCTAAAATATAACATCAAAACTGTTTTCGCTTTTTCTCCTCTCAGCCTCGATTAAACAGCTCGTCAGAGGAGCTTGGCCTTAACGATGAGAAGTGTCTGACGGTTCGGAGGTTCCCTAACTCGGAGAATGGGTCTGGCCAGCCGACTCGGAGACAGAGTACCCCTGAGCATGGCAACAAGGTGGAGAACTCGCCCCCAGATTACCTCTCTGCCAGCGTCAGCAGCCCTGGCTTTTTATCTCACGCCTCTGATCCTGGTGAGTTCCTGTGCCTCTTGTATTCAGCCTGGATTCACTACTCATATGTTAAAAAAAAAAAAAAATTGAATGAAAAATCTTGAAACTTCCATGAATGAAATTTCTCTCTAAATGAGCATTTATTTTGTTTTTCCAAGCTCTGAGTAAATCTGAATGTAAAGGTAAGGGAGCTCGATGATACTGAATCTTTTTGTTGTACAATATGATTGATATTTTTGCTGCAGATGTAGTTTTTAATCTGCCGGTTCTCTTGACAGATAATGATACCGATGACAGTGAGAATGGAGACAGTCCCAAGCCACCACCCAACCGGCCACACCGGAAAGAGAAAAAGGAATATCCTGTAGGTTTAAAAATTCTCCACAACACATAATCTAGCAATATGTATTTCAGTCCAAACGATCACACCTCTCATCTTCACTTTCATTTGGTTTTAGCATTAAAATGTCCTTTTATATGTGGACCATACCCAATTAATGGCCAGCACTGAAACCACAAATATGATGTTTTTCATTTGTTGACCCAGTTTGGGTTTGGCATCACTCGTGTACACGTTTAATTTCGTATGACAGAACACTAAGGACAGAAAATACCAGTTCGTACTCTTTTTGTTTGGCACATTGTTGAGGTTGCAGCTTTTTTTAACTTTGATAAGCCAGCTAACATTTACACAATTGTTTCTGCATCTCTTATGGTTGCTTCTTTCCTCTTCTTCTTAGAAACCAGCAATCAACGGTCTGCCACCCACACCTAAAGTACTGGTGAGTGAATCACATGCATTGTCCCGCACAGTCCTCAGGCATCCCTGCCGGCCTTTTTTATGGGCACTATAATTAAACTCTGTCTGAACTGGTACGTAGACATTTTGGGTGCACAGAATTGTTAGTTTTGTGGTTCTTTTGTGCTCAGCTCAGCTCCAGTTTCATAAACCTTGGCTGACATTTTAGCACTTTACAGAGTCAGAGGTTTTGCTTTTTTTGAGCTGTAATGCTTTTCATTGCAGATGGGAGCTTGTTTCTCTAAGGTGTTTGATGGCTGCCCACTGAAGATCAATTGTGCCACGTCGTGGATTCATCCAGATACCAAAGGTTAAATCAGACTCAAACACAGCTTCAGGCAGTAAACACACACATCAAATTCATTTTTTTTTTTTTTTNCTTTTTTTTTTTTTTTGAATCCCATGTTTCTTTTTTTATTTTCTGCTCCTAGATCAGTACCTGATCTTTGGGACGGAGGGTGGAATCTACACGCTGAATCTTAATGAGCTACATGAAGCCACAATGGAGCAGGTAAGGGCAAAAAGATTTCTATCAATAGAAATCAATTGAAATATCTATTGTTATTACCATGGGATATAGATTTTTTTCCCACCCATTCCCAAACCATCCATCCTTCCACTCTCCTGTGTTTTTAATTCCCCTTTTAGCTGTTCCCAAGGAAATGCACATGGCTGTATGTCATCAACAACAACCTGATGTCTTTATCAGGTGAGTGATGGATTTCTCGCAGCCTTCTGCTTCGCTGGGTTCTGCCATAACTTGCTGCTTCTTTGTCCTGTGTTATCTGGTTGCCCCTTAGAGCAAACAATCAGTCCACATTTGCAGCCTTAAAATAGCTGTTTGTTTAGTTTGCGAATCAGAAATCCTCAGTAAGAGCTCTGTCCTTACATCAGTGACACGTTTCCTGTCTTTAAACCACTTCGATGTGTCCATCTTTGAAGGTTACAGTATTTTATGGCTGCAAAAGCAAATATATTCTTTTTCAGCGGAAGGGGGGTTTTTGCCAATTGTAAGACAGCTGTACTCTTTGTATTTTAGCCACAGGTTGTTTGCTCTGACCACAAACCAAAAACAAGTTGTTTTATAAATTTAGGATTTTATTTATCATTTGTTGTCAGGAAGCTTAAATCTCCTCAAAGTGTCTTCATGAGTGTCTTCAAGAGCTGAAATCTTTTCTCGGTTTAACAGTTGAATGTGGGATTACAAAGTGTGAGGTCTACTTTCGATTTTACCTTCATCAGTTTACCCCTCCGTATACTTAACCTCTGTTTTCTTCTCCTCTTCCCTTGGACACTGTCCATCCTCCTCTCGCCTGGCTTGATTTGATATTCTACTAACTGGCCTCATCAGAAGGTAATCATGCTTCACGTCACCATCACACCGCTGTTTTTACCTCCTTTTCTCACATCTAACCCTTCTCAACATGAAAGCTGCTTCATGAGATCCAGGATTTGTTGAGCATTTAGCAGTTATATTTAAAACTGACTTTATCTTAAAGGACCATTTTGCACGTTTGAGTCTAATATATTCAATTTTCATACATGGAAGTTACTAATAATCATTTCCCAAACCATACTACTGGAATGGTGAGTTAAAAATGTTTTTCCTACCTTCCAGAAAGCCATTAGTTTCAGTTCATTCTGGTACACAGTTAAAATCAACTTGTTGATACCTGAAACATTCTTGGGATAGGTAATCCATCATCGCAAACAAGACGTGTATTCAGGTTTTTTCGAAGTTTGGTAATTTTAGCGTTTACATGCAATAAAAAGCGTGGAGTAAATGTATGTCTCCACTGGGGAATATAGTCCCAAAAGAAGACCTGCATTTATTGAAAAATTTAAATGACTGTGACTTCATAAGTATTAGCAGGAGAAACATGGATTTTTAAGGTGGATGTATCACTTGAATATTTGATTTTGAAAGATTATGAGACTTTGCAAAATATTCAGGAAAGCTGAAATATGGTTTTATCCTTTGGGAAATGACTGGCAGTAACCTTACATGTATGAAAATTGAATATATTAGGCTCAAACATGCAAAATGGGTGGTATGTCCTTTAATCTGAGTAATGGTCAACAAATCATTCTTTTTTTGTCAGTTTTAGGATGTGTACAACTAAACATCTCTTTCTAAATAGCTACTGTTTTAAAACCTAAATAATAGTCTATTTTCTATTTGAAAATGAAAAGGCTTATTCTTTAGCACTGGTTAAAAACTTGTAACATGCATTAAATATTTTACATACAAAACTGATGATTGAATTTTTTTTTTCCTAGGGAAAAATTTCCAGCTGTATTCCCATAATCTCATTGGGCTGTTTGAGCAGCTAAAGAAGCCCGGTCTGGCTGCTCAGTTCCAGACTCACCGCTTCCCAGACAAAATCCTGCCCAGGTGAGATCTTCCTGTTTAAATCATCCCATAAACAATGTCTCTGTCCCGTCTTTACTTACAGAACTTGGTACTGTTACAGTCTCCGGTAGTTGTTGAGGAAGGAAATTTACTTTGCCTAAAAGCTTGCTGTGCTATTCTCCATTTCTATTCTCTCTCTTGTTGTCCTTCGCTCCCATCAAGGAAAAAGGGTCGATTAAAGAGAAAAGAGGCACTGGCGGACTTCCCTTATTCCAGACGTCATTGGCTCTTTTAAGGCTGTTTATAACAAGTTGACTGTTTTCTCTCCACAGGAGATTTGCCTTGACGACTAAGATCCCCGACACAAAGGGCTGTCACAAGTGCTGCATTGGTGAGCGGCCTGTTGTTTATGATTTCTTTGCTTACCTTGTCTCTGTGGTCATTTAACTCTTATTAAAGGACCATACTGGCCATTTTGCATGTTTGAGCCTAATATATTCAGTTTTCATACACGTGACGATCATTTCCCAAAGCATATTACTGGAACAGTGAATTAAAAATATTTTTCCTACCTTCCAGACCACCATTGGTTTAAGTTCATTCTGGTACGCTATTAAAATCAACTTATTGATACTTGAAATGTTCTTAATCATCACCAACAAGACGTATATGCAGGTTTTTTTTCAATGTTACGTAATTTTAGTGTTTAAGCATAATAAAAAGCGCGGAGTGATCTGAACAGTGAAACGATTGCTGCAAACTCGTAACAACTGTATTACAGCCACTGGTGTACTGACGCCATACTCTGGACATTTGGATTGCAGTTAGCCATAGCCTGAGCTGTTCAAAGTAAGTAGGAAAAGTATGAACGTGCAGTTGTTCCAAATTGTAACAGCTGTAACAATTCTCGCATCCAGGAACAGCACACTTCATGATTTTAGCATTATCTTCCAATCTAGTGTCTCTCAGAGATACAATGTTGTGGTGTGCTTCATGGAGCAGACTGTCCAATCAGATTCACTTAGGCTCAAACATGCAAAATGGCCGGTATGGTCCTTTAAGCTTCATCAATAGACGAGGAAACCTCTCAGTCTTACGCCTGTAAAACTTTTCATTCTTTTGCATGAATTTGAATGGGGGGGTTTTGAATGATTTGGCATCACGAAATGCAAATTTCTCTCAGCTTCTTTTTAAAAACGAACGCCCTTGATATCAAATTTATAACCACGTTGCTTTGACTTTTGAGAACCCTTTTCCCCTTCATTTCACAGTGAGAAACCCATATACAGGCCATAAGTACCTGTGTGGAGCTCTGCAGTCTGGGATTGTGCTGTTGCAGTGGTATGAACCCATGCAGAGGTTCATGCTCATCAAGGTCTGTTAACTATTTCCTCTCGTTAACTATTACCTTTCTTCCAGCTGTTTCCCTTATAGGTCGACATGTTTTTATATATCTATACTGTATAACCAAGTGGTGCATTTAAACTATGAACACATACACTGTAATAATAAATGTAAAACAGATTGGAAATTTAAAGAAAAAATATGTTGTAGTTTTAAAAAAAAAAAAACTAAGATTTTCGCAGAATTCAAAAGTAATTAACACATACAGAAGGATTTGCACATAAACCTGTGAATCTGAAGTAAAAGCTTTGAAAAAGTGGAGAGTTTGATCAAAGCTGCACCTTTTTATGTGTTTCTGAATCCACGGAACCTTCAAATGAAAGCTACAAACTTTGAGCTGAACGTTACTGTGTGTACTCATAAACACCACGGTAATACCATGTGACCTAATTTTACCATTTTATACAAATTTATGAAGATTCTTAGACTAAAACTCACCCAACATCACAGGCTTTCAAAATCTGAAAAAAACAAAGATGATGTTAAAGGTCTGGATCATCCACTATGGCTGCTTTTCAGGAGATTAAAAAAATATGACTTCCCTTTTTTAAATTGTAAAATCCTTCCTCGACTCTGAAACTTGTACATTTTCAGTAGTTGTTTATTATCGTAATACTATTAAAATATTAGTGTTGCAGCAGTGGTTTTACACTGGTGCATAAATTCTAAACCTAATTAAAGTAGATCGCTCAGACCTTTTTCTCTTCCTGCTGCAGCACTTCGACTTCCCTCTTCCGAGCCCGCTGAAGGTGTTCGAGATGCTGGTGGTCCCAGAACAGGAGTATCCGCTGGTGTGTGTGGCCATCAGCCTGGGCACGGAGCCGGGCCAGGTGGTCCGATTTGAGACGATCAACCTGAACTCCTGCTCCTCCTGGTTCACAGAGATGGGAACAAGTAAGTCAGAGTTGTGCTCAGATGGAAAGCGTGTATTTTGGAGACAAATAGATGGATAGATGGTTAGATGTTTGAAATATATAACGCTATAACACCCCCATCTTTTTTTTTTTTAAAGGCATTCTGGGAAAAGTNTATAACGCTATAACACCCCCATCTTTTTTTTTTTAAAGGCATTCTGGGAAAAGTAGAAAATCAATGCCTGAACTCAAAGTAAATTAACAAGCTGAGGGGGAAAAAATTATACTAAACTGCACTGTTTAATCTCAAACGAGCTCTTGTAATGTGTTTTCATGTTAGAACAGGAGATCTTATCATTTTCGTTTTTCTTCCAACAGGTCATCAGCAGGTGGATGCAATCCATGTCACCCAGCTGGAGAGAGACACGGTGCTGGTGTGTTTGGACCGTAAGTAGAATTTCCCACATCTCTGCTGGTTGACAGGATGAATTTTGTTGGTTTCTGTTTGTAAGCTGCAGTTCTATGTCACTGATATTAAAAGCACAAAAAAAATCTTTCACCAAATGTAAATATCTTCTGCCTCGTCATTCTAACGGCCTCTCCTGTTTTACTCAACCAGAAAATCTGAAGATCGTTAATCTCCAGGGCAAATTGAAGTCCAATAAGAAGCTGGCGTCTGAGCTCAGCTTTGACTTCTGCATTGCATCTGTTGGTAAGTTTTCAGACATATCTTTCAATCTTTGCTATTTGTGAAAGTACGAGTATGTGCTGTTTGTGTGGAAAGTGAAAAAAAATTACAATTTAAAAAGCTGGAAATCTGTGTTTTCGGTCAGGAGGAGCTTTCTGTGGTTATTCCAACAAGAAGGATATTAATTTCACAGTGACGCATATTAATTTATGAAAGGTCCTTTATCGACTCAAACTGAATAGCATTGTGCTTACACAGAGTCTTTGTTCATCTTAATTTGCACTTTGATGTTTGATTTCTGTTTTGTGACAGTGTGCCTTCAGGACAGCGTTCTGGCCTTCTGGAAACACGGCATGCAGGGAAAGAGCTTCAAGTCAAATGAGGTAAAACATCCTGTGACCACTAACGCTGTATGTCCTTAGAAATCTTTTCTATAATAATCATACTGAATCTGGTATTTAAAGGACCATACCGATAGTTTTGCATGCTTAAGCCCCATAAATACTACCCATATATACTGTATCTTACATTACTGTCAGCCATGTGTTTGTTCCATATTCAGCCGTGCATGTTAGCAGGCGAAACATTGAATTTTAAGGTGTTCATTTTGAAAGATTCAGGCATTTAGGACTGTAATATGGTTTTATGCTTTGAAAAATGGCTGGCAGTAACATATTATATGCAAGTTGTATTTATGGGGCTCAAACATGAGTAAAATCTGTTTTTTGGTGCCTTTCATTGCTGAAACGACGCATCTTTAGTGTTGAGTTTGGAGATATTTTAAAATCTTCGCACTTTTGAGTCTTTTAATTCTTTGAAATCAGTATTGATATCATAATAGATAGCTATCAATTTTCATGTTACCCCATTGATAACAGCAACAGCTCTGACTGCAGGATCTGTCGCCTCCCTGAATACAGGCGGGTTTGTTCTCCACGTGAACAAACACGCTTGTCAGCAGTGAGTCTGAGTGCTGCTGCTTGTATGTGTGGCTACATGCTGTAGGCGATCTCAGGAGATTAGCCCTCAGGTGGAGCCACACAAAGTGTCTTTGTGTCAGCCTGAGGTAATGAATTTGTCCACCATTCGTGGCAGAATTTCATGTTAACCCGATCACGAGTCGTATTCAGCGGGACAATAAAAGTTCAAGAGATCGCAGGGAGGTGAAGCAGCTTGTTTTTATGAAAGGCGATATGGTGATAGGGGCTGCCCTTTTGAAGGCTCGCCATGTCAGACATGGTCCTGTAGCACTCAGATGAAACAGAAGGTCTGCTGGCAGCCAGCTTGTCAGTTCCCCCCATAGCAGGGATTTTTGAAAAGACAGAAGCCATATAAAATTCATGATCGATCATAAATGAAATCTGTCACGCCACAGGAGCAGCGCTAAATAATTCAGCCTTTGTCTCGATATGATTCGTCTGAAAAGCGAAGGCATTCAAGGATAGTGCACCTTTTGATCCCTGCTTGCTCCGCTGGGTGCTTCTCTGAACACCTGCCGACTTGTTTGCGTTGAGACTCAGACAGATCGGATCTCTACCGAAGCCAAGGACTTACGCCTAGCAGGTGTTACCGACTCGCTTCTTTTGACAAGTTTCATGACTTGTCAACATGAGAGAGTGTGTTGTGAAGAGGCGTCTATGTCCTTTCTGTCCTTTATGTGTGAGGGTGCATCTTGTGACTAGCACAGGTAAACTCCAGGATCGTACAGTAACACCTGCAGGTCCTTTGATTAGGTTCCTAATTGAATTTTTGTTAAAATACTCACACCACAACGGCGCAAGTTGTAAAATTTTGATGGCGCTCCAATGTAAGACAGTTGATGCTATATGAGCCCCCCATGGTAAAGATTTATTTCTTTGTAGGAGTGTAAGGTGGTAAAAGTGTCCCACCAGGCACGATGGTGATTTTGCTCTATCTTTCTTTTTAATGTTTCATCAGCTCTTAACAGCTTTCAGAAGGTCGCATGTTCTAAATGTCACGTTAAAGCAGTCGTGTGTTTTCACTCACAGGTGACCCAGGAGATTTCTGATCCAAGCAGAGTCTTCCACCTCCTTGGATCCGACAGGTTGGTACAGATATATTTCCATCCGTCCAAGTTATTGCATGTAAATGAACAACTTAACCAAAATGAAGATTAACAAAACATCTTCTAAGAAACAATGAGTCCCCAACGTCCCGTTTTCTGTCTTTTAAACCAGTGCTTCTGTCTGTATTATTTGTTGATTGGCCCATAACCTCCATAAAACCAGGCATGTCTGATTATGGCCATACAGCGACTATCCTCCCTCAGGTGTCTGTTTTTTTTCTGTCACCTGGAAACTAATAAACAGCCCACTCATCTGTGTTTAAATTGGACCCACATCTATCATCTCCTGCTGTGACTCTCTCACTCTTTCTGGCTCATTATCTCTCCCTGTTTTTCTGTCCTTGCTCCAGTTTTGTTCCTCTCCATCAGTTTCTGCCTCTCTAATGGCTCTGAACTCTTCACTGTCCCTGAACGCACCACTGACATTATCCTCAAATGCTCCTTTCATTCTCTCTCCCCCTCCGTTTCTCTCTGCTTCATGCTGGTTGCCTCAGTCGCTCTGGCAGAGACATGGAGGCCAAAATGGACGCTTCCAGATGTAGTTCATCTTTACAATCATAAACCTGTTTGACAAAAATGCAGCAAAACTTAACTTGTCACTGCAGGAGATTTCAGCTGTCAGATTTGATTTTAGAAGTCGTGGCAAGTGTGTCTTCAGTGGGGACGGGTGTTTCCAAAACATGATTACAAATGCTACACGAGTAGCCAGGAGCATTTCTTCTGCACGGTTTGCTGTGATGACCGGCTTCAGCCACAGAAACAGCAGGATGTGATTTATCTTTCCTTCCTGACGCAAACACACACAAAACTCTCAAGAGAGAGCATGCCTGCTGGAAACCTCTCCTAGCAATCGTTTCTTCTGCGGTGACGTGGACAGGTCCCACCGTGCCCGTGGCTCTGGATTTGCACTCTCTCTCTAGCCTCCATGTTTTATTCACCACCGCCCGGGCACTGCCAACCTGGTTTAGTGTCTCTGTACCTCTGTAATTTCATCTGATGGAACGGACAGTATGGACTGTAGTTTCCCTGCTCACCTGTCACATCATGAGACCGATAACATCTGAAGATGCAACCTCTGTCACTGTGATCTCGTTGTCATCCTACCGTTCTTTAATGTGCCGTTTAGCATGCAGGGCTCTGTCAGCACGCTGTCCTGAGTTGCTCTACAAGTGGGTTTATACCGTGAATATTATGCTTTGAGTTTTGCTATTGGTTGTCAAATTATTAGCAAACTTCCTACTTTAATATAAAATCCACCCAGAAAGCTGCTGTTAAAGCATCTTGTTCTAAAGGTAATTTCCAAATCTTTCATTGTTGCAGAAATATTCATTGCTCTCTTCACGCCATTAAATGTGCATATTAGCATTTTTATAAGTTTTAGTGCTTTAGCTACAAAATGTGTTTATTATAGAACAACTTAAAGGACCATACCAATGATTTTCATGTTTGAGCCCAATAAATACTACCCACATGTATGTTATGCACAAAAAAAAATCAGGGCTCAAAACATGCAAAATCACCGATGTGGTCCTTTAAAGTGTTATGTTCATTTTGGGGATGAAGAAGAGAGGATGTCCAAATTGTGTCTGGTTTTTCCTGCCACAGCAGTTCCACATTGAAACTTCTCTCCACAGATGTTACATACAAAACAAATGACACTGAACAGAAGAAGTACAGAAAACCATTCAGGAACACTGATTCAGGCCATATTTTCTGAATGTAAAACGATAAGATCTGATTCAGTATTAGCAGGTATTAAAGGAATTTGGGTTGTGGATTAAACAGGCTTTGTTTGTGTGTTTCTTTAACAGGGTTGTTGTGTTGGAGAGTCGGCCTACAGACAACCCCATGGCCCTCAGCAACCTCTACATTCTAGCAGGTCACGAGAACAGTTACTGATCTTGTCCGAGAGACTGGAAGTTTACCAGAGATGGCGGATAAGGTGCCTCCGATGCTGGACCTCACACCAGCCTTTCAGCAAAAAAAAAAAAAAAAAAAAAAAAAAAANAAAAAAAAGGATCCTCTGATGTTACTCATCAGAGGATCCACCGGTCAGTCAAAGACGACCTCTGTTACTCCGAGCAGCGCCCTCCTCCTTACACCAGCAACGCAGCAGCAGAATGCAGAGAAACATAAAAAAAAACTCATTACCCAGCATCCTCTCCTCTCTGCAGACTGAGCTAGAAATGAGCTAACTAGAGGTATTATTGTTATTAAAAAGTGCCATTAAAATTCACAAGAATTTGTGATTGTATAGCAAACTGGGAGATTTTTGTCGGCTTCTCATAACAGGTCACAATCACTGCCGGTGACAAACGTTATTAGGCTCCACAGCAGATTTATAAACTCTGTAGTCAAACTAATAGCTTAAACCCATCCTCCATGGGTTATTTAAGCATTATTTATTAATCTCGTAAGTAATAGGGTATGTTTGATTTACAGGCCATGTTACCCCGCAGTGACGGTGCAGTCCTGCTGCATAGGATTAACTACCTATTGAACCGTTCCTGAGCAGTTTTGGGTTATTTTTACCGCTCTGTAATATAGTCACATTTCTCCTCCTCCGCTGTATTTTTAGAAGTCGAACATGATGTAAAATGTTTTGTTTTTCTTTACCCTCCCTCTTTTATAGACCTTTTATTTCTCATTATTTGCACCATGTAAGCACTTTTGTACATTTTTTATTTAAAAGTAAAATGACAAAATGAGGGACAATGCTAGGTTTGTTAACATCTTTGCATTCCCTTTGCAAAATGTGTAATGTATGCTGTTTTTTGTAATAAAAAGCAGTTGTTAACGAGATGAATGAGCTTTCTGGTTTGATTGGTGGTTGATGATGCAGCAGATGAGTGAGAATTAGTTTCCATTATTTCCTTGTTTAGTCTCCATTCCTCTGACAGCATCATCCTGCACTAATTGGTCTCAGAGCGACATTTTTTAGATTTTCCTATTTACAGCTTCCAGTCACATGACCAGTTCTGTCAGGCTGACATCAATGTTTGTGTTTTTTTTCATATTTTTTAACTTCACATGCACTCTGAGCTGTAAGAGATCAATTCTAAGCATGACAAGACACTCAACATCATATATTTATGAATATCAAATATCTCATTATCCAGTCAGCAGGATGTTTATCTGTTCATTTATCAATTCAACCTGGAAAAGTATCCAAATATTACCGTATATACTTGAGTATAAGCCTGAGTTTGACCTGCAAATTTAGATTTTTAAACAAACCCCTATATAAGCCGACCCCCTGGTGTTGTTCCATCAGTTTATTTGTTTAGCAAATGACCTGTTTTTCTGGGTATTGTCATAGTATTCCTGTGATTTTCTGAAAATAATCCAAGTACCGGTAAACATATTTATTTCAGCAGCTGTTTAGCATAACTGACCAATCACATCAGTGCTTACTGGCTGCTGCAAAATGAGTTGGATAAGCTATTTTGTCAAGAAATATCTCATTCTGAGACTACCAATGGAAACCACTACCAATGGAAACTATTTTCCATTGGTAGTGGTAATAGTTACTATTTTCACCCCTGGAAATTTCGTTCTCTGGGATCAAATTTGAATTTCTCGTGTATAAGCCAACCCCCCGATTTGCTTTGTTAAAATTCTATGGGGACAAGTTTGTAGGAAGAACTGCATCAAGTTCAGAAATACTAACAGTTTAAAAAAAAAAAGAAAAGAAAGAAAAGAAAAAAATACTAACAGTAGTACCGGAAATTGACAAAATTAGTTCTTGGTTTCACCATAAAATACATTTTGTGTACATCACAGCTCAAACAGTACATGCAGTAAATCATAAAAACTCTTATTATGAGTTCCTCATGTATGAATTAAGTTGAATATTCAGGTATAATCTCGCAAAATATGACGCAAAACATATCTTTCCTTTAATATATTTTATACAAAAGCGGCGTTTGCTCTTGGCTTTTATTTTGAAAGGTGTGGTCTGAAGTAGTCTTATTTTGTCGGGCTTGACGGTATAAAAGGCAAAGCTGCGGGTTTCCACGCACAGTCGTACGGTGATCTTTCACCTGTCCGGTTCGTGTTTTGATGATAACCTCACTGAGAAACACCTGAGGACATTTTCACCGTAAGTAACGCAAAAAATCTCTTTTAATGACAAACAGGAAGTGCTTTTATCGAGACAGTTCCTCGAAAGACACACGTGTGTATATGTATTTTTTTTTAACCATTTCTATTTTTAACTTTGTATATTTTTATTTGTATATTTTAACTTTGTATATTTTATCCTTAGTTTTGTATATTTTTATCCTTTAGCCTTTTATCATATTTTTATCCTTAGCTTTGTATATTTTTATCCTTTATCCTTACTTTTATCCTATATTTTATCCTTAGCTTTGTATATTTTTGCACAATGGACCGAGTCACAACAGGAAACATTCCACTGCCATCATGTGTGTGATGTGAATGTGACAAAGAAACTTGAACCTTTAAAAAACAAAAACATTGAAACATGTTTGTTTCCTTGATCAGTTTAATTTATCAGGAAACTTTGCTCAGACTTGAGGATTATAATATTATTTTTTCATATCTAGAAAGACTTTAATGCTATTTATCAGTCTCATCCTTAATTTTTCTTCATCTTTTATTCGTCATCTTGATTTTTTTTTTTTTTTTTTTTTTGGTGCTTATTTATTAGTGCAGCACTTTGATTTTATTCCCCTGCTGCAGCCTGTTATTTGTTTTCGCTCCATACTGTATCTCCTCTGGGAAATGATCTCATGCACTTTGCATTGCAAATGTTTTGTTCCACAGTCTAACTGTTGGCACACAGATGTAATGTTCCTCTAAGCACTTACATCTCTTTTACAGGCAGTTTAGGAGGTTATCTGCAGGTTTTGGCTCAAATAACAGAGTTTAAACGCAGCCTGAGCTCTGCTGCAGCTGCTGTTACTTTAGACTGAATTCACATTTAAGCTTTAAAGTCTGATTTTCATTCAATTCAGATCATATATATGCTATTTGTCACTAAAATAAAACCTCATCTCTACATGGTACCACCAAGTCAAATCCAGAAAAGCATTAATGTAGGCTAACTTTTCATCTTCCAGCCTGGTATGGTTATCTAAGCTGTCAACTGATAACTAAGCTCTCCAGAACTGTCCTATTAGCAGGCAAAATAGTGGGTAAACCGCAGGTGTCTATGGCTGACCTCTGTGCCAGCAGGATGATGAACAAAGCTAGGAACATCCTGAAAGACAGCTCCCATCCTTTATTCAATCAGTTTGAAGTCTTGAAATCTGGGAGGCTCTATAGAGTGCCACTGGCAGCCAAAAAGGTTTTTAAGAGATCTTTTATTCCAACTGCCATAAATATCCTTAACTCTCTAAAATAGCCACTTATACTTGCTCCATTGATTGGCACTTGTAATTCTTTTTTCTCTGTCATATGGATTTTAACTATGTATGAAGTATGCTTGTTCTGATTTCTAACGGTGTGCCGCAGACAAATTTCCATCTATGGTGACCATAAAGTTGTATTCTATTCTATTCTTCAAAAACATCTAATCCTGATTAGCATTTCTGCCAAGACACACAAAAAAAAAAAAGAAGTCAGAAAAAGACAAAGCTTTGAAAACCAAGGATCTGTTGAACCATTAGAATTAAATGTCACTTTCTTTTTCTGGTTGTTTCCAGATTCTGACACTCATTTACAGAAAATTCCTGAAAAGGTGGATTTGTACTGGAAACAGTCTGAAATAATCTCACTGTTTGGTAAATGTTTTCACTTTTTTTTTTTTTTTTTTTTTTNTTTTTTTTTTTTTTTTTTTGCAGAAAATAAAATTTTGAGGACTTAAAAAGAGAAAAAAAGAAAAAAAAAAGACCTGATAACATGCAGGTTTTTGTGACTAATTGGAAATTTCTTGGCAGAAATGTCTAGATTTTCATAAGGCAATATTTGTAATCCAGTCCAGTAAAGGATTTTTTTTTTTTTTTTTTTTTTTTTTTTTAACAGTGCAGCTTTTTCGTCAACAAATAAAAGCCAAATTGAGTGAAAAGTAAAACTGCAAAAATGACTTCAGACTCCAGATGGTTCATGGTTCATATGAATATTTTCCAGCTGAAAATGAGTAAAAGTCTAAAACATCATCCTCACACTCCTCATCTGTGTCTCTCATATGCAGAGACGTTCCTGCTTCACTGGACACTTCCTGTCGTTTGTCTTACCTTCATATGACTGCTGGTCCTGATCCTGCCGAGGATGGAGAAGTACGAGAAGATTGGAAAGATCGGAGAGGGCTCCTACGGCGTCGTCTTCAAGTGCAGAAACAAAGACACGGGACAGATCGTCGCCATCAAGAAGTTTGTGGAGTCTGACGACGATCCCATCATCAAGAAGATCGCACTGAGGGAGATCAGGATGCTCAAGGTAACGGCATAAAAAGGGTTAATCTGTTATGCTCAGGATGTTGTTTTTATCCCAAATAATCATTCATATGTCCAGTTTGGACTTTCAGTGACATTAAATCAAAGCAACAGCGACTCAAGTTAAACACAGCAGTTAACTGTAATATAATAAAAATAACAGATATTTATTTATGAGGCTCTATTAAATAAAATTTAAAAAATAGTAAAATAAAACAACAAAAAGAATTAAAGCCAACAGTCAAAATCACAAAAAGCCATTTTAATTAGGCCTTCCAATAAAAAATGTCAGTATGTTATTGTGTTTTTTCACAATTTGTATCAATTTCGTGGAATAACTCACATTTAAACTTTTAACTCTGTCTTTATTGGTAAAATTTACCTATTATATGTATTGTAGAAAGATTGAGATTGAGTTAAAATACATGCAAATAGATACTCAATAATGTGTAAATAAGAATTCACCATCATTTTATCACCCATGGATTTGGAAAATAATAGAATTTTGGCCAAATTTGATTTAAAAACTCATTTGGACAGGCCAGATCTCAGCCAAAGAAGGGGACAGGAAGTATAATTTAAGGTGGAACATCCATGCAAATACAATGTCCTTCTGCTCTAACAGAGAAAATCTTATGGTCCAGAGCTTCATTTAGAAGTTTTATGTCATGTAAATGCAGGTTGGAGAAGCATGAAATCATGTCTTTGTTGTGCAGCCTGTGGGAGGGACGCCCGGCCGTTAAACGTGCAGACGGTGGGAAGCATTTTTGCAGCCGATGCAGACAAAAACATTCATTCAGTAGAAGAGTGTGTGAGGGTTTTATGGAATAAAGGAAAACCCTGCAGAGTAGATGGTGACAGTGTGAAGTACCTTAATTAAAATGCAAAAGATCCCTGAAGTGTATTTATTAATTTGTGTGATATAAATAAATAAAAAAGGAAACTCATGTTGATGTTTGGCTGGAATCATATTTGTTTACTCAAAAGGCATCATGTCTCTGAGTGATTTTTCAACAAATCTGTTCGAATTGTGGGAATAGGGCTGCTCTGCAAACTTTAATATGATTTTAAAGGACCATACCGGCCATTTTCCATGCTTGAGCCTAACATATTCAATTTTCATACGTTACGTTACGTTACAATCATTTCCCAAAGGATAAAACCGTATTTCAGATTTCCTGATATTTTGCAAAATCTCTTAATCTTTCAAAATCAAATATTCAAGCGATACACCCACCTTAAAAATCCATGTTTCTCCTGCTAATTGTTACACAAAATTATGAAGTCATGGTCCTTAAAATTTTTCGATAAACGCAGGTCTTCTTTTGGGACTATATTCCCCGGTGGAGGCATACAATACATTCAGTCCGTGCTTTTTATTGCACTTAGATGCTAAAATTATGGAACATTGAAAAAAAACCTGAATATACGTCTTATTCGTGATGATGGGTTACCTATCCCAAGAACGTTTCAAATATCAGCAAGTTGATTTTAATAGCGTACCAGAATGAACTGAAACTAATGGCTTTCTGGAAGGTAGGAAAAATATTTTTAGTTCACCGTTCCAGTAGTAAACTTTGGGAAATGACTGTCAGTAACGTTATATGTATGAAAATTGAATATATTAGGCTCAAACATGCAAAATGGGTGGCATGGTCCTTTAANGTTATATGTATGAAAATTGAATATATTAGGCTCAAACATGCAAAATGGGTGGCATGGTCCTTTAAATTTCCATAGGTTTTCTCTGTTGGTTTTCTAAATGGAAAATGCACAGCTCATCACAATTGATTAATTACTAATCACAGAATTGATCAGCAGATTATTATCAGCTACATCTGTGACATAATTAATCTTAAACTTTTCAGTGTTTACACATAAAAACATCATCATCACCAGCAGCAGTGATCTGTATTCATCTAATGAGAATAATTTAACAATTCTCTGTCAAAACCAGCATTTTAGGATTTCATTTTGGAGGATTATTTTGAACATTTCTGGGTTTATCTTCAGGTTTTATGATCCTTCTCAAAGACGCTCTGCACTTGTTCATGGTTTCCTTTATGTGGTGTGTGTGTGTGTGTGTTTGTTCCTTATTGGCCTCCTGCACACATGGAGCTCATAAATAGAAAAGGATGGTGGCAGGTTGTCAGGGGCGACAGCATGTTTATTACCAGCTTTTGCATGGCTGCACTTTGTGGTCGATAAGACGTGCAGGTACTCTCCCTGCAGAGCAAACCTCACATCTCTCTGTTCAGCTAATTTTACTTGTTTCTAATTTTAGGATCAGTGTAATTGTGGATGAAACTGCCTCAGCCTGATGGCATTCAGTGTATGTGTGTGTGTGTGTGTGTGCCGACGTGTCTGATTGTGCCTGTGATGTTTTTTTTCTGTGTCTGCAGCAACTGAAACACGCCAACCTGGTCAACCTGATCGAGGTGTTTCGGCGTAAACGGAAGCTGCACCTCGTGTTCGAGTACTGCGACCACACGGTCCTCAACGAGCTGGACCGTTACCCCAGAGGGTNCCTCGTGTTCGAGTACTGCGACCACACGGTCCTCAACGAGCTGGACCGTTACCCCAGAGGGTGGGTGGGGTCTATTTACTGGAACCTCTATGCTGGGCTCAGAACTTATCAATCACACCTCCTGACATGACGATTAGTGTGAAATTTTATGGCAACATAAGAATCTCATATTAGAAATATGAGTTTTAAAGGACCATAGCGGTGGTGTTACATTTGAGCCCAATATATAACCTACATACGTGTTATACGTGCCAACCATTTCCCCAAACATGCTGCTGGAACGGTAAATTTTAGAATTGTTTTTCCTACCTTCCAGAATGCCATTGGTTTCAGTTCATTAACTTGGACAGGTTTGAAACGTGCTTGAGATAAATCACCGCAAACACGATATCTATTAAATTTTTTTTTTGTTGAAGTAACTTTATTTAACTGATCCAACACAGAGATGAAAGGAAGACAATGTATGACTCTGCCAGGGAAAATAGTCCCAGGAAAAGGACAGCTTTTATCAAGAAATTAAAAAATGACTGTTCCTGTTTTTTTTTGGGATGTATTAGCAGGTGAAAAACTGAATTTTAAGGTGTCGCCTGAACATTTGAATTTGAAGATTTTGGATTTGGCAAAAGAACAGGAAAAGTAAAATACAGTTTTAGTTTTGGAAAATGATTGTCAATAATGTAACATGTATGCAGGGTGGTATTTATTGTGCTTAAACATGCAAAATCACCAGTATGGTCCTTTAAAAATGCTCCAATCGTGTAGCAAACATGAATTCAGCAACTTTATTTCTGAGTATGTATAAAAGCAGATCCACTCAGTCACATTTAAATCAATCTGGCTGCAGTTTTCTTTTCATTAAAGAAAATAGTGTACATTCTATTATTCCTGCGTTACATCGATGCTTCGCCGTGCATGCTGCTTTGTCTTGGCCTGACGGGCACAAGGCTCGTCTCCACGGAAGCTGACCTGCTCGTTGTGGAATGTTTACAGTGATGCACTCCCAGAATGCTTTGCAGGCAGCCAGTTGTTGAGACTCTTTAGGCTCCCTCACATTTTATACGGAGTGTTTTGGCTGTCTGGCCCGTAGCCTCCTGCTTCAAAAGAAGGAAAAACAACATGGGGTGACGGGGCGGAGGTTGTTATTAATCGCCGGTCACAAGGCTCGATTTAGCTGTCTCCATGGCAACGCTGATAGATAGTTCCTGAATCAACAAAGCCTCAGTGTTCGGCATCAGGGCTCACAATGAGGAAACAGCAGGACTCTTTACTGTCCTCTAGAGACGTCCGAGAGAAACGAAAGCCGCAGAGAGGAAAAGGAGAGATAAGAGAAAAAAGAGTTAGGAAAGGAAAAAGTAAAATAAATCAGGGATGGTGATTGATTTATGCTGCTGTTCAGGGAATTTGATGCATTTAGGGTCATTTTTGGTCCTTATTTTCCCTTAACCAACAACAAAATTCTCTTGAGACATGAAATATTCCAGATTTATCTTTTGAAGTTGATTAAGCTGGATTAAAGACAAGAAAAGCCACAAAAAGCTGCCAAAAAGACATTTTATCAACAAATATAAATGTTTTCCTAGTGTCCAAAATATATTTTCTAATATTTCAGATGTCTTAGATGCATGTTTTGGACAATGTGCATGACACAGCAGAACATCTTTATGAAGTAGATTCATCCATAGACCACACATAGACCAATCCATATACAGAAAAATGCACAGAAGTTATCGCTGCCCAGAGTGATGCCTTAAAGGACACATTTCCTGCTTTTTGTTATTGTCCTTCATTGTTTTATGGAGCATTTGTTGTTGATGCCCTTAGAAATGCATCCAATAAGACAAACAAGAAGGCCCTGAACTATCCTGAAAGCTTCATTTTTGATTGGTCGTTCACTTACGTAACAGGATGACATCGACATGTAACACAACACAGTAACAAGTGTGTGGACTTCCTGTTTGAATTCAACAAATCAGACGTGTGAGGCACGATTTTTAGGTTCAGAATAACAGACGACCACAAACCTCAATCAATATGAGTATTGATCAAAATATCTTTAATATTCTGCATGAATCATTGTAAAATAATTCAAATCAAAGCCTTTACAGCAGCAAAATTTCCTTTATTAGGTATCAAATGTGTAGTTTTTAATTTTTCTGTTGGTCTGACTGATGGTAAATATTTGTCTGCAGAGTTCCTGAGCAGCTTGTGAGGAGTATAACCTGGCAGACGCTCCAAGCGGTCAACTTCTGTCACAAACAAAACGTAAGAGACGCACTCATCACACTTCCTGTCCGTTAAAACTATCCTGACGGTCTCTTTTCCGCTCTTACCTGTTGCTTCATCGTGCAGGTAAATCATCCTGTTTTTCACTTGTCAAACCTTCTGGATTCCTCCAGTCTCCTCCCTTCTCCAGTTCCCACCAAGCTGCTGCTTTGTTGCTCTTTTTTAACAAGAATTCCTTCCCCTTGGCTGACCAGCAGTTAATGTATCACCGAGACACAACAAACGCTAAAAGGGCCCCATTTACTGTCTGCTTTTACACAACTCCTCTACCCAGCATCCTAAAACCAGCACAGTTCATACAAGACAACTTTAGTGTCTCAGAAGAGAAATTCATGCTGCCGTTGCTGCCAATGGAAAAAAACAATAAATAAACATACAAGACAACATATCAATACTCATTGTACAAAACAACCCAATCTAAACTCCTACTATAAGTAACAATTAATACACAGTGACTGATCTTTTATCTGCCCTTTAAGAATGCATGATTGAAAACAGCAGATCATGTGAATAAAATTTACCAGTAAACACACACAATAGCAGCTTCCATATTGTAATATGTTGGTGAATGTCTAACAAATGAATACATGTAGGAATATGATTGATGATTGATTACAGTGGATTGATTTTGTGTTTTTCTGTCTCAGTGCATTCACAGGGACGTGAAGCCGGAGAATATTCTCATCACCAAACACCAAGTCATCAAGCTCTGTGACTTTGGCTTTGCCAGGATTCTCAGTAAGTTTGTAAAGGACCATACCATCCATTTTGCATGTTTGAGCCTAATATATTCCATTTTCATACATGTAAGGTTACTGATAATTCAGTTCCTAAAGCATACTACTGGAACAGTGAATTAAAAATGTTTTTCCTACCTTCCAGACCTCCATTGGTTTCAGTTCATTCTGGTACGCTATTAAAATCAACTTGTTGATACTTGAAATGTTCTTGG